>VZRM01005542.1:754855-772830 GCA_013397955.1 Grantiella picta
TCATAATTAATAAGTTTTAAAAATTGTTTTTATTTATTGTTTTTAGTTTTTAAAATTACTTTCATTTTTTAACCTGGAAGCTTTCCCTGCGTGCTCCTTGCCGGTGGCAAGGCTGTTTTTTCCTAGTGTGTCACCTTAGCGCTGTCCCCATGCTCCCCTGGCCTGTCTCGGGACACAATGAGCTGCAGATCTCCTGGGGTCCCTGGGGGACAGGGGACTGCCACCCTGAGAGGTCCCTCTAGACCCGACAAGGGACAGGGGCTGCGGTCCGACCGAGTCCCGCTGTCCCCTGGAGCGGGCGGTGACACCGCGTGGTGGCCCTGNGCGTGGTGGCCCTGGCCCCGCCCAGAGCCCGGGTGGGCGTGGCCGACGGGCGTGGCCTGGTGACAAGGGACAGCCGGGCAGTACCTGGGCGTGGCCTGGTGACGTGGGCGTGTCCCCGTGACGTGGGCGGGGCCTGTTGGCGCTGTCGCCGCGGGAGCTGGCGCAGAGCGATGCGGCGTCGCGGCGGGGACGGCGACAGAGGCGACAGAGGCGACAGAGGCGACACTGGCGACACTGGCGACACTGGCCGGGCGGAGGGCAGGGCGGGCGCGGCCCGGCAGGGGCGGTGAGTATCCCCGGCCGTGGGGACACCGCGGCTCTCCCCCGAGCCGCGTGTCGCCGTCCCCGGCCGTGTCGCCTGTCGCGTCTCTTGCGCACCGCGCTGTCGCCGAGCCGCGGCCGCGCCGCCCTGCTGGGACAGTCACCCCGTGCTGCTGTGACCCCGCGCCGTGGCCTGGTCACCCTGCTGGGGCCGTGACCTCGTGTCTGTCCCCGCTGCGGTGGCCGTGCCATCCTGTCGCCGGCGTGACCCCATCCCGTGGCCGTGTCCCCATATCATCTTGCCGTAGCGGTGACTCCGTACTGCGGCCACGTCCCCATGTCACCCTGCCGCCACCGTGACCCCGTGCAGTGGCCATGTCCCTGTGTCACCTGCCATGACCACGATCCCATACTGCGGCTGTGTGCCACCCCATCCCGAAACCGTGCTGCGGCTTGTCACCCCGCTGTCCCGTTTGGCCGCCGTGCCGGCTGTCAGAGGTGTCCCCGCTCTGGCCGGGTCAGTGCTCACCTGCCGCAGGTGTTGTGCAAGGGCAGCCGTGAGCCGCACTCGAGTTCTGGCTTTAGCCCCAGAGCAGCACCTGGCGATTCCCTGCAGCCTCTCCGGGGCATTCCTGACCCATTCCGCTGCTGCTCATACCTGCAGGACAACTGGGATTTGAGGAGCTGCCATGCGACCCTGCAGCGTCCCGGGAAGGCTGCCGGTTCCCTGGGGTGCCATCATGCCCTGGCACCCCTTCTGCAATCCTTCCGTAGGGTCTTGCAGCATTCCCAGCGTGTCTCAGGGAATGGACTGGGTGCTTTCCGCAGGAGGGATGCTGCCCCCGGACTGAGCCGTGCCTGGCTCCCTTCACAAACCTCTGCCCTAAATCCCCCGGTGCCCAGGCTGGTTTCCCCATCACCATTAGCCCACGAGGGCTGTTGATGCCGGGAAAGCTGCTGCTCTTGGCTTTCCTTTCCCTCCTGGGGCTGGGGTTGTCTCGCTGTTGCAGAGAGCAGCTGGATGTGTCCCCCAGCCCTTCGGAGCAGGACACTGGTGGCACTGGGGGACATCACCCCCAAGCCCCTTTCCCACCTTCCTCCTTGTCCCTGGAATGTTGCAGAAGCTCTGGGTGCCAGATTTCGGGACAGGTCTGTGACTGTGTCTCCCCAGCCGGGACTTGCGGTGTTGCCACAGAGTATCGGTTGCTCCTCATTGCCGGTTTGACTTGCAGCTCCCAGCCCTGGCACGTTCCCTGCCCTTCCTGCTTCCCGGCGCCCCGTGGGAAGCTGCCCTTCCTGCCTCCCGGCGTCTGTGGGAGGGGGTGGGGGACCCAACACGGCCTCTGTCACACTGTGTCACCGTGGCGCTGCTCCAACACCTTGACCCCATCCCTAAAAGCCAAACACAACACGGGGTGGGGATCTGGCTTCCGCTCCCAGAGGGAGAATCTGCTGTATCCAACTCTCATGGCTGGGATTGGGAACGAGGAGCCTGCTGTGCTGCACCCCAAATCCCTTGGGATGGGAGGGGATGTGCCAACAGTGCCTCCCTTGCAGGGCTCAGCGTTCCTGGCTCCCGGGGCTGCGCGCCCTCCTCCTGGCCCCGCTCCTCAGCTACGTCTCCCTGCCCTTCCTCATCCGCCTCTTCCCCAGCTTGCTCACCAAATTTGTCTACCTGAACTTCCGTGAGTATCCTGGGGCTGTCCCAACCGGGGGAACCCCCGTGGGGTTCAGCTGGCTGCTGCAGACCCCCCAAAACACGGGTGGGACCACGCCTGGCACCTGGGTGGCACCGGGACAGTGCTTATCCAGCTCCCGCCGTGCCGTGGGCTTGCAGAGGAGGCACGGAGGGATCTTTCCCCGTGTTTTGCAAGCTCTAATAACGTGGTGCCGCTGACCCTGTTTACTGCCTGCAGTTACAACACGCTTGGGCACGCTCAGCATCAGCGGGGCTGGAAATTTTGGGTGGGAGGAGGTGGCAGAGGGCTGCGATCATCTATCTCTGCAAGGCCCTTAGATAACCCAAATAACTTAAAACTTAACTTACATAACTTAAACCCAATAACGTGTTGATTTAGAAAGAATGGTATAAAAGCAGCTGGGTGGGAGGATTCTGGATGATGGCTGTGATTTCTCCATCAGTGGCCTTCCCCTTCTTCGTGGATTTTCGGCGGCCGGAGCTGTTGGTGAACAACACCATCAACCTGCACCTCACCACCGAGCCGGGCGTCACGGTTGGCATCTGGTGAGCAGGACATCCTCGGTGCTCCTGGTGGCTGAAGCAGGTGGAACCCCCCGGGGTAACCGCGCTGTCCCCCCAGGCACACGGTGCCAGGCAGCAGAGGGGCAGAGGCGCAGGGCAAGGACCAGCGCTGGTACGAGGAGGCTCTGGCTGATGCTCACCCTGTGATCATCTACCTGCACGGCAATGGGGGCACCAGGTGAGTTTTGGGGTGCTGCTGCAGGGCCAGGAGCAGGGCAGGATGGCTGCTCTCGGGTGGGAAGCAGCAAATTTGGTGCAGCAGCCAGCAGTGCTGCGGGGTCTGGGCTGCTGCTGTCATTTCTGACTCCAGCAGTCAAAGAAAATCCCTGTGAAATAAAGGGAAAGGTCAAAACCCACCCACCCCACAGCATCCAGCTCTCCCCTCCTGGGATAAGGTCACCCTGGTTCCTCCCCTGCACTGGTGCTGGAGGGAAGGGTCCCTTGGGGTCCCCCCAAGCTCTAACCCCATTTTCCCATCAGGGCTGCGAGTCACCGTGTCCAGTTCTTGAAGGTAAGTGTGCCCTGTGGGGACACTGGGACCTGCTGGGAGTAAGGCTCCTGCTGGCTCCAGGGACCCAGAGGGACCCCGTGCAGGGTGAAGGGGCCATGCTGGGGGTCCTGGGGTGCATCCCCCGCCAGGACATGACTCGGTGCTGCTCTGACAGACAATGGGGGCTGCTGACTTCCACATCCTGGCTCTCGACTACAGAGGTAAAGTTGTCCCCCTGCCTCCTACTGGGTGACTTCCCCTCTTAGGGCTGGTCCCACCAGGGTTGTGACACCGAGCCATGTCCCCCACAGGCTATGGGGACTCCAGTGGACACCCCACAGAGAGAGGCTTCACCACAGATGTCCTGGCGCTCTATGACTGGGTGAAAGCACGGAGCGGGAACAGCAGCATCCTCTTCTGGGGACACTCCCTGGGGACAGGGTGGGTGCAGGGGGTGTGAAGGGGCACAGCAGAGCCCACCTTGCACCCTCTGACAGTGCTGCCAGCCTGGTGCCACCCAGGGATGGACCAAGGGCTTGGAGCAGCTCCTTGGTGGAGGTCCCTGCAAAGCCAAACGCAGCCAGCAAGGGGGAATGTGAGGGAGCTGTGCATCCCCCCCTTGGCTGCTCCCGCTCACTGTCACCTCTCCTGTCACAGGATTGCCACCAATGCAGCAAGGAAACTGCAGGAGGAGCGAGGTAAGGGCCAGCATGGATGTGTTGTCCCCTGCAGTGTCACCCTGAGGCTCTGCACTGCCTTGGCCTGAGTTTGGGAGCCACAGAGGAGATGAGGAGCCCTCCCTGTCCTCCTCACTGGGACGGGGACATCTTGGCCCCACTGCTGCCTGGGAGGGGAGTGTGGCAGCAGCCTGGCAGGGGGGACAGTCCCCACAGCCCCTGCCACCTCACTCTGCCCTCAGGGGTCCAAGTTGATGCTGTTGTGCTGGAGTCTCCTTACACCAACATCCGAGAGGCAGCTGCCAACATCCCCGTCACCAAGGTGAGTCTGGGGGCTCTGCCTGGGGGTCACACGGCACTGACAGGAGGGGGCTTGGCCTCTGGGGTCCCCAGTTGGTGACAGGCTCTGCCTGTGGGGTCCTCCAGCTTCCTGGGTCTCCCCCAGTGCAGTTGAACCCAAGCCATGGCTTAGCCCCTCCCCAAACTCTCTCCCTGCCAGATCTACCGGCAGTTCCCGGGTTTTGAGTTCTTCATCCTGGACTCCATGGCTCGGGCAGACATGTTCTTCCCCAGTGATGAGAAGTGAGTTCCTGGTGGGAAAGGGTGCAGCCATCCCTGGGGGGCTGTGGGAATGTTGCTGGGACCACATGGCCAAGGAAAGGTGTCAGTCAACCCTACAGAAATCCCTGAGCTCCTCTGTGTTTACCCAGCTTACTCATACTTTGAAAGTGACTTTTTATTTGCATAATGTCAGATATCAGTTTGATTATTGAGCAAAGTCCACAAGCCACTATCCTTTTTTTTTGGGCACTATCCACTTGGATTCCTTGTAGCACTCACAGCCTGTCTGAAATCCATTTGATTTATGGGTGCTTTTGAAACCTGACCACCCTGTGATTGGGGTTTAAGGTGATTAGGGTGCTTGTTGCTGCCATGCCAGGGCAAGCAGCATGGGTATCACCCAGGTGGGCATGCCAGGGATGGCTCTGAAGGGCAGTGCTGGGAGGATCAGGGTGCCGTGGAGATTTTGGGAGAAGCTGGGGAGGCTCCTGGGGGTCTGTTGGCTGCAGGGAGAGTCCTCAGGGCTGTGCTTGCTGCCTGCAGCGTGAAGGTGCTGAAGTGCCCCCTGCTCATCCTGCACGCAGAAGATGATGGAGTTGTGCCTCCAAAGCTCGGACACAAGGTGGGCACTGCCATGGGGTTGGGCACCTGCCAGCCAGGCTCTGAGCCTGGCTTTGGAGGGCTGAAGTGGCCAGAGAGGGGGTGACCACCCCTCCTGAGGGGTTTGGGGTCCCCTGCTCGTGCCATTAACCACACTCCCACCCCGTGGCAGCTCTATGAGACAGCACTCACAGCCTACAAGGACAAATCCAAGGTGAAGTTCATTACCTTTCCCGAAAAACTGGGCTTGGGCCATGACTACATCTCCTTCAACCCGGAGCTGCCTGCCCTGGTGAAGTAAGTGCTGCTCCAAAGAAATAAATGGGGGGCACAGGATGAGCCTTGGCCTCCTCTTCCACTACAAGAACAGAGCTGCCTGCTCCCTGCTCCCTCCCCTCCCCACGGTGTTTGCTGGCATCACTTTCTAAACTTCAATCACTGCCCCCTGCCCTGAGCCTGTCCTTGGCCTGGGTGGCTTAGGCAGGTGGCTCTGGGGACAGCAGCTCCTCCTTGCCCTGGTGCAGAGAGGCTCCAAGCCCAGCTCAGCCCTCATGCAGGGATCACAAATCAGGCACAGGAGGGTCAGTGACACAGTGTAAGATTTATTACATCTTGTTGCAGAGACTTCTTAAACACGAAGTGATGCCAGCTGCTGCCTGCATTGACCACATGCTCCCTCAAACACACTCCAGGACCCCCCCATGGCACTGAACTTACTGTTGTAAGTAATAAAAACTACTGAGAAACTTTTAATTTGCCCACTGCCTCCAGGATGCTGCAGGTTACTCGAGGGTTACTCATGGCCCCTGTCACCAGAGCCATGACAGGGGACATGTGGGACTACATGGGCCTGGCATTGGTGCCTCAGGGCTGGCACCCCCTATCCTGCTTCAGCAGTGCCTGCAAGGGCCCAGCCAGCTGTGTCCAGCTGTGCTGCCCACCCCACCCCTGGCCAGCCCTCTTCCTGCATGAGCACTGGCAGAAGCAAGCCCAGCCCTAATTTCAGGCTCCAGCAAACAGCCCCCTTTGGACTCCAATGGCACTTTTTTATTTTTTAGCACCTAATGCAAGCGACAGGGCGACGTGGTCTCGCTTTCCACACGACACTTAGGTTATAAAAATCCCTCCCCCTGTCTCCCATCCCTACGGAAAGCCAGCAGCAGCAGCAACACAGAGACTCAGACAGCAGAGAATTGTACAGCGCACGTGCTCTCGTCCCCTGGCTCCGGCCGGTGCCACCGCGGTCCCTACGCCGCCGTGCCGTTGGGGGTCTTGTCCTGCCCTGCATCCCGGGGCTCGTTGGGCGGGGGGATCTTCAGGTCCGAGGGCTCCACGTGCCAGATGTCCCTGGCGTACTCCTTGATGGTGCGGTCGCTGGAGAACTTGCCGGCCGCCGCGATGTTCCTGATGACCTTCTTGGTCCAGGCCTTGGAGTTCTGCGAGGAGAGGGGTGGGATGGGGTGGGTGGTGGAGCGCATCCCTGGGATGTTGTGTCCCAACACAGCTCCCTGCCCTGTCCCCAGGCTGGCACTCACCAGGTACAGCTCGCTGACCTTCTCCTGGCACTTGACATAAGCCTCGTAGTCTGCAAAGACTTTAAACCTGTGGAAGCGAGGAAAGGAGGAGTCAGGAGGAATGGGAGGTGGCAGAACTGCAGGCTGCCTGATCTGCAGCGTTGTTACACCCCAGACCCTGAAATCCAGTTTAACCAATTTAACCAAACCAGTTTAACCAGTTTAACTTCGAGTTTAACCAAACTCAAAGCTCCTTTACTCCGTTCTGGCACAGAGGAGAAATCCCCACCAGACATTCTCCAGAGGTGAAAATCACACAAAAGTTTACTGGCAAAAACAAGAGAAAATTAAGGAGACCTCAGAAAAAGGAGTAAATACAACACTGAATTAAACATAAACCCACTTATAACAGCATTATTCGGCATTAACTTAGTATTAAGCATTTACCTAGTATTTCTTTAGCATTTACTTAGCCCATATAACAGAGAAGCCTTCAGAACCTTATGATGTCATGTTACCCAAAAAGTTCCATGAAAAAAGGATTAAGAGAAAAAAAGGGAGAGAAAGAAAGGCAGAAAAGGTACAGAAAAATACACAAACAGCTACCAGCTCCTGGATTCCAATGGCGATGACTTGCAAAATCCAAGAGAGCTGAAAAATTCCTTTAACAGCCACATGCCCTCAGCCCCCTTTTATACCGGTGGATCCATGGCCCCGCCCCCTAGGTGGGACTGCTGGTAGCTCAGCCAATCAAAGACTGGCTAGTATTGCCCATGTGTGATTGATTGACACCTTGGCCAATCAGAAGCTGGTTTATGCTCCAGCCACTTCCCCAAGGTGCCGTGATTGACAGCTCTGCCAGGCGGAGGGGTCTGGGCATTGCCCCCAAGCACCCCCACAGGCAGGTGCCCAAGGCACCCAAAAATGGCTCCAGGCACTGATCTAATGCAGCTTCCGATCTAATCCAGCTTCTGACAGGCATCCTCCAACACAAACCCTCCAGCCAAACCCCCTCTCCCCAAGCCCTGCCGGTACAGAACCCTGGATGACCAGGGAGGCACCCAGGGGGAGCATTTCTCCCATCCCAATGCCCATGGGTGCTCAGTGTTCTGTTCAGGAAGGTCCTTGAGGTGCCTAAAATCATCTGGAAGGGCAGCACACCCAAAGGTGTCAATGTGACAAGGACCATCCATGGAGAATCCACGTGCAATGTGGTCCCACAGCCCCTGACGTGGCCACGGGACAGACCCAGCCCAGGGGATGGAGAGCACCCCAGGCCTCACCTGTCGTGGTGGAAGAGCATGTTGACCACGTCGTTGAAGAGGTTGGGCTCTTTCGGGGAGAAGAAGCCACTTTTAATCTGGTCAATGGCCTGTTTCAGTTCGGGGAGCCGGTCGTAGTAGAGCTGGGCGTTGTACCTGGAGGGAAGTAGGGTATAAAATGGTGCTGCCCCAGGTACCTGAGGTGGCAGCCATGTGGCAATCCCAGCCCTCACCCCTTCTTGTCCAGCTCTGTGACATCCTCCACCCTCATGCCGAAGATGAAGAGGTTTTCCTCTCCAGCCTCCTCGGCCATCTCCACGTTGGCTCCATCCATGGTGCCGATGGTCAGAGCCCCGTTCAGCATGAACTTCATGTTGCCTGTCCCTGAGGCCTCGGTGCCCGCTGTGGAGATCTGCTCCGACAGGTCGGTGGCAGGGATCACTGCCAAAAAACCACAGAAACGAGGGGCTTGTGGTGACCAGATTTGGGTTTGTTTCCTGCTGGAGCACCACAGTGAACAGTCACGGGCTAGAGGGACATCCCATCCCCACAGGGTGTCCCACCCAGGGTACCTTTCTCCGCCAGGGACACCCTGTAGTTCTCCAGGAAGATGACCTTCAGCTTGCTGCCCACCATGGGGTCATTGTTCACCACCTGAGCCACGGCATTAATGAGCTTGATGATCATTTTGGCCATGTGGTATCCTGGGGCAGCCTGGGAGAAAAGCCACAGGTGAGGCAGGAGGGCTGGTGCCAGGGTGGGTGAGGCATGCCCAGCTCCCATGTGTCCAGGGAAGAACCTGCTCATCCCTGCTCCTGTCACCTCATCCAACGTGGGTCACACTGCCATGGGTTTTGGGGGCTTCCATGTCCACAGACAGCCCTGCTCAAACTTGCTTGGGTTGAAGCCAACCAGTGCTACTCCAGCGCTTTCTGGAGGACTCCAGAGTAATGGAATCATGGAATCGTTTGAGTTGGAAAAGCCCTCTAAGATCATTGAGTCCAACTGCTCCCCCAGCACTGCCAGGGCTACCACTGACCCATGTCCCCAAATGTCACAGCCACATGGCTTTTAAGTTCCTCCAGGGATGAGGACTCCACCACTGCCCTGGGCAGCTGTTCCAGTGCCTGACCACCCTTCTGATGAAGACATTTTTCCAAATTTCCAATCTAAACCTCCCTTGGTGCAGATTGAGGCTGTTTCCCCTGTCATGTCCCCTGTTCCCTGGGAGAAGAGATGGACCCCCCACCTGGCTCCACCCTCCAGTCAGGATGACATAGAGATGTAGCCCCATGAGACATCTGCATCCACATCCCCCAGGGCACTTGCAAAAATGTCTAAAACTCCTGACCCAACTTACCTTGCCTCCAATGATCACTGTCCTCGGCACAAACAGCTTTGCCGGATCCCTCCTGATTCCTGGAGAAAGCAGAAGTGTTACAGTGGGGTAGGGGACGCAGAGATGCTGCTGCAGCCCAGGGACAGCCTGTCCCCTTGGGGCGTGGTGGCTTACGGTTGTACATGGTGATGATGTGCAGGCAGTTCATCAGCTGCCGCTTGTACTCGTGGATCCTCTTGACGTGCACGTCGAACATGGAGGAAGGGTTGATCTTCACCTTGTACTCCTTCTCCAGGTACAGCGCGAACTTCACCTTGTTCTCCTGGGCCGGGGCAGGGACCATGTCAGCTCTGCACTCTGCTCCCTGTGCCCTCGTTCCCCCTGCCCACAGCCCTCACCTGCTTCACTTTGGCCACCTCCCGGATGAAGAGGTCATCATCCACAAACTCGTGCAGCTTGGTCAGCTGGCTCAGGTCCCGCACATAGTCTTCCCCAATTTTCTGCAACGGGAGAACAGGCATGTGTTGATGGTGGGAAGGGTTGGGTGGGAAGGGAGCTTAAAGATCATCCTGGTCCAACCCCCTGCCATGGCAGGGACACCTTCCACTATCCCAGGCTGCTCCAAGCCCTGTCCAACCTGGCCCTGGAAAATTCCAGTGATGGGGCAGCCACAGCTTCTCTGGGCAACCTGTGCCAGGGCCTCAGCACCCTCATGGGGAAGAATTTCATCCCAACATCCCACCTATCCCTGCCCTCTGTCAGTTAACATCCACTCCTCCTTGTCCTGTCCCTCCATCCCTTGTCCCCAGTCCCTCTCCAGCTCTCCTGGAGTCCCTTCAGGTCCTGGCAGGAGCTCTGAGCTCTCCCTGGATCCTTCTCTTCCCCGGATGAACCCCCCCAGCTCTCCCAGCCTGGCTCCAGAGCAGAGGGGCTCCAGCCCTTGGAGCATCTCTATCCTCTTCTGGACTTGTTCCAGCAGCTCCACATCATCCTGATGTTGGAGACCCCAGAGCTGGAGGCAGCTCTGCAGGTGAGCTCTCACCTGAGTGGAACAGAGGGGGAGAATCCCCTCCCATGACCCTCAACTCCTCCACTACCTAAAAGCTGTAAATGTTTGGGGTTCTTGTGGCACCTATGGCTCAGCAGGGAAGGGTCAGTGGGCACAGCTGTTCCTTCATGCCGATACCTCTGCGATGAGCTCCGCCAGCCCCGGGTTGCAGAGCAGGAGCCAACGCCGCGGGGTGATGCCGTTGGTCTTGTTCTGGAACTTCTCTGGCTCCAGCTCCGCGAAATCCTCGAAACTGCAAGGACAAGGATGGCACAGCTCCAGCCTCGCCCACCTGGCACCACCACCCCTTCCGAGGTGAGGGGGATCCATCACCACCTCCCTCCCTGTGCTTACACTTGAGTCTTGACGATCTCGGAGTGGATCTTGGCCACGCCGTTGACGGCGTGGGAGCCCACGATGCACAGATGGGCCATGTTGATCCTCTTGGTGCCTCCCTCCTCGATCAGGGACATCCTCCGCAGCCGCTCCATGTCGTTAGGGAACAGGGATGCGATGTGCTGCGGTGGAGACGGAGAGGTGGTGAGAGCTGGTGGCACTGAGGGATGTCCCACCCCGTGCAGTGTCCCCAGTGCATTTGGCACCAGCCAGAATGGTGGCTTTTACTCTGTTGTCACAGTGCAAATCCCCTCCAAAGGGTGCCCTTTCCCAGCACGGATGTCTCTGAACAGAAGGACTCCCCCAGGTCCCCACACAGAGGGGTTTGGGGACACCCACTTGGCCAGTGAGGCCATTTTGGCAAAAGCCTTGTGCTGCCAGACCAAGAGGGCAAACCACCATCTCCTCTGCACTCCCAACCTCATCTTTCCCAGGCTGAATTTAGCATTTACGAAACAAAGAAATTCTAGCTCTCAAGCCCCTGGAGCAACGGGTGAAGTCTCTCAGTAGTCACTAACTGCAGGATGGCAATGGGCTGGTGGGGAAAGGCTTTCCCTACACATCGATGTCCCAAAAAAACAGCTGGAATCACCCAGCCACACACCCAACACTCTCAGTTTGTGCATCGCCCTCATCCTGACAGTACAGCCCTGTCCCCCTTTCTGGAAAGAGCTCCCAGACACTCACATCCAGGTGTCTCTGGTTGATCTCGTAGATGATCTGCAGGTGCCTGGGGAGCAGCTTCTCCACCAGGTCCACAGGCCAGCGCTCCAGGGCCTCGGGAAGCACCGTGTGGTTGGTGTAGGCGAAGGTCCTTTTGGTGATGTCCCAGGCCTGGTGGGGAAAAGCCAGTGCTCAGGGGCACCTCAAGTGCCAGAACCCCCCTCCCACTGTGCCAGCAGCACAGCCCAGCCAGCTCCTCCCAGTCCACACCAGTTAAACCCAGCCCGACTGCTCCACGTCATTCCTAGCAGCCACAGAATTGGCTCCCCACGGTGGGTGGAGGAGACCCAAGGGCCAGGTGGGATGTCCCTACCTTATCCCACGGCAGCTTCTCGATGTCCACGAAAATCCTCATCAGCTCGGGGATGGCCATGGCGGGGTGTGTGTCGTTCAGCTGGATGGCAACCTGGGAGAGCAGGGTGGCACGTGGGGACATGCAAGGGACATTGGGAATCCCGCTGCCAACATCAGCTGGGCACCCATGGAGGGTCCACCAACCTCTCCAAGGCACAGGTCAGAGCAGCCCTGGCTCGTACCTGGTCTGGGAAGGAATCAAACACGGTCCGGACGCTGTCGGTGCTCCCGAATTTGGATGCTTTGAAGCGGCGGATGATGTCCTGGAGGGTGGCAGCCACCACAAAGTACTCCTGCTTCAGCCTCAGCTCTTTCCCTTCGAAGAACTGCGGGCAGAGGAGCAGGGAACTGCAGGATTCCCACAGGATTCACTGCACTTCCTTGTTCCCAGGGTGTGAGCCCCCTGTGCCTCCCCCAGCGCTGCTTTTGGTGGCAGCTCTAATCCCAGCCTCTCCTTGCTTCCCAGATTTCAGCACAGGGGTTTGAGATGTGCTGGTCCAAAGAGCATTGTCAGAACCCGTTCTCTGTGGTTTGAGCTTTTTGGCTGCAAGGAAAGGCACCAGGCCAATGGGAAGGGAAAACATAGGAGCAGTAACACTCAAAAGCTATTTCTAAAACAAGGATTTTGTGCTGTTCATGTAGCACAAAACACTGATCTGCTGGTCTGTGAAGGAGGAGCTGCAGGAGATAACCTCACCCCTGGAGCTGCAGTGCTCCCAGCTCTCCCCACCTGGGGAGAAACTGGAGGAGGATTAAATGGGAAAAACACCATCAGGACCTGTCTCAAAGAGGCTGCAGAGCAGGGAGATCTGCCCTTTGCCTTTTTTCTCTGCTCCACGGCTTGGTTTGTGGCTGGGGAAGGGTTGTGCATCCCAGCACACCTCTGTGCCAGCTTGGCAAGAACACCCAGAGCAACAGGGTTGGAGTGCAAAGGGCATTTTGAGGCACAACTTCTGGTCCCAGGGTTGCAAAAGGCCACCAGGGCAACGCCAGCAGCATTCAGCAGTTTGCTTTCACGTTACATTATTCAAGGAATGTTTCTGCAGCAGGACGTGCTCATCCCCACTCCCTCCAGGCAAAGCCCAGGGGAACAGACTCATCCTGGAGAGAGGCAGCAACCCTCATCCAAGCACTGCAACCAGCTTGAAACACAACTAAAGACATCTCTGCAGAATCCTGGAGGGAAGGACTGCTCCACTCCATCCAGGCACTCTTTCCCCATCCCTAAAACAGGAACTCCCTGAAACCCCGTGACTCACATTGTCGTTGGGATAGAGCACCCGGGAGATGTTCTCCGCCAGGTTCCTGTCCAGCACGGCCTGGATGTAATCCCCGACGTTGACTGGGGAGGAGCAGAGGGACAAGGTGACCATGGTGTCCCCTCAGCTCTCCCCATCCCGCCCAGCTGCCACTTACAGTCGCGCAGGTTGAAGTCGTTGGGAGCTCGGGCTGACCACAGGCGCATGGTGTTGACGGTGTTGTTCATGTAGCCTGGGACGGGGGTGTCGTAGGGCAGCGCCAGCACCACCTGTGACATCCCCAGGGCAGCTGGAATTGGGCTGGGAATCCCCCTGTGCTCCCCCTGGAGCCCTCCCACCCCACAGAGCCTCCTGCTCAGGGCTGAGCTCGGGGTGCTGCCCACCTTTGTGGGGTTGCTGGGGTGGGGATGTGCTTGGTACCCCGGCATGGGAACACCCCTCCGGCTCTGCCCGCTGAGTGGTAAACACTTTTGTTTCCCAGAAGTGCTCAGGGCATGGACAGGGGGTCATGAAGGTCAGGCTAAGCTTAATTTAGGGTTAATTTAGGGCTGCACATGGCAAACAACCCTGCTGGTGCTGTTTTTTGATATTTCACAGAATCCCAGAATGGTTTGGGTTCGGAGAGACCTTAAAGTCCATTCACTTCTACCCCCCTGCCACGGGCAGGGACACCTCCCACTATCCCAGGTTTCTCCAAGCCCTGTCCAACCTGGCCTTGGACACTGCCAGGGATGGAGAGCTTGGCTGCAGATGTGGAGCAGCCAAACCTGTGCTCATCCCTACATCCATCTCCTCCCCAGCTTGCCCCACCCCTGCCTTTTCCATCCCAGCCCAACCTTCCCAGCAGGGATTCTGCAGGATTCATCCTTAGGGTGCAGCCATCCAGGGAGAGCCCCCCAGGTGACATCCCTGTCCCCAGCCCTTACCTGCGTGTCGATCCACTTGGCACCAGAGGCAGAGTGCTCCACCCGGCCGTAGAAGTGCACAGGCAGCATGTATTCAGGACGAGCCTTCTCCCAGGGATTGCCGTGCCGGAGCCAGTCATCAGCTTCCTCCACCTGCCAGGGGACCCAGAGCGGTGACAGGGCCACCAGCCCTGGGGGTCTCCTCACTTGGAGGATGGCTGGGACAGGATGGCTGGGAAAGGCTCTGGCTGCTTGTGGCAAAGGGGAGCATGCTCTGAGTCTGTGTGTCCTAAAGCTGGATTTTGGCACTGCAGGGTGAACCTGGAGGCACCACCCTGAACTCTGCCACCCATGGGGATGGGGATAAACCCAAGGTTTCTCTTAGTGCACTGCTAATGTTGCATTTCCAAGCAGCCTCTCCTGCTCCACAGGGAGCACAACTGCTCCATCCTCACCGGCTCCAGGCAGCCATGGAGCAGCTCTCGAGGTGGCCTTGAGCAGGACATGCTGTGGGTGGCGATAAGGGATGGATGCTGTGCACTCGTTTAAGAAACTTAAACTGCTTTAAGAAGTTAAATTAGTTCCAGAAAGTATCTGCTAAATTTTAAATATCACAGCAGCAGCAGCCTGCAAGCTGAGGGGAAGTGTTTGTACACCCGATTTTAAGGGGAAGGAGGTGAAGGTGGGGCTCTGGCTGTGCCAGGGGACAGTGAGGGCCACACATCTCCATCCATACCTGCCACCCATCCCGGATCTTCTGGTTGAAGATTCCATACTCGTAGCGGATGCCGTAGCCGTAGGCTGCCAGCCCCAGCGTGGCCATGGAGTCCAGGAAGCAGGCTGCCCAGGAGAGAGGAAAGCAGTGAGCTCAGCCCTCCTTGCATCCCTGGGAGATGGACCCTTCTTCCTGGGACAGCCGCGAGCCCCACAGGGACACGAGCCGAGGCCAGCAGCCACCCAGCACATCTTGCTCCGTGCTGGAAATGATAGAGCAACAATCCCCCAGGATTTGGGGGGGGTGTAAATCCCTCAGGGATGTGCCAAGCAGGGCCTCACTCACCTGCCAGCCTGCCCAGACCCCCATTGCCCAGCCCAGCATCCTCCTCGATTTCCTCCAGCTCCTCCATGTCCAGCCCGAGCTGCAGATGAAACAGAGATGGGCTGGAGACTGTCAGGGTGCCCAGCCCCACTGAGGGAAGGCACTGTTGGCACACACTCCCCTGCAGGAGGGCTCCAGGAGGGCTGGAAATGCACCCAGTTCCATAAGAAGCATCTACACCCCTTTTCCAGGGAAATTTAAATTTTCCAGCCTGGGATGCTGTAGGAGGAAGAAGTTTTGCCTATGCAAAACTCCTTGGGGAGCTCAGCTGGAAACCTTTGGTCCATTGCCACGCCCTGATGTCCCCTGGTCACAGCAGGTGGGGATAAAAATTTTAAAACCCCCTAAAAATAAGTTCCTCTCCTTTGAACGTGTTTGCACAAAAGCTGTTCCTGCTCTTGTGCAACCGCCCTGGCCACATCTGATGACGTTGAACACAAGAGGTGACAGGGTGGGGACAAAAGGAGCCACACAAAAACGTTTGATAACCCCAGTGCCACCTGGTGCCAGCACCCAGCTGGGCCTAACTCAAGGTTTTATTCCTCCCTGCCACTGATAATGGATTATGAACAGCCTCATCCATAGAACCACCAGTTCCAGGTTATGGGATCCCTCTGCATTTCCCAGAATGCAGTGCCCAGGCTGGGCAGCTCCAGGCCTTTCAAGGGCAGCCTTTATTCCCTAAATCATCTCCTGCGGCACAGGGAGCACTTAGCAGCCAATGTGGTAAAACACAGACATTCCCAGGAGCTGGGGAGCACGGAGCCCTCCCAGCCCAGGCCCTCACCCCTCGTGGGATGCTCACCTGGTAGACAGCCTCGTCGCAGGCGTTCTGCAGCCCCAGGTTGATCATCGTGTTCTGCAGCGTCCTCCCCATGTAGAATTCCAGGGAGAGGTAGTAAATCCTCTGGAAGAGAAAACCACCCCATGGCCACCTTTCCCAGGGCTGGAGGAGGCTCCCCTGGGCTCCAGAAACTGCTATTGGGTGATATAGCAAAAACAAACAGGAAAAAGCCCGGCTCTCAACAGAGCAGGGTGGTTTGCACCAGGAATTGCAGGGTTGTGGTTCCTGGGTGGCCCGGCAGCCCCTGCCCTGTTCTCCAGCTCTTTCCCAAACAGGGAAGAGGCTGTTTTATTTGTTCAAGCCCCGGCTCCCTGTCCCGGAGCGGGGACAGCTCCAGGACGGTCAGCTGGCACAAAGTTCAACCTTAAAGAGGAGCCTTTCCCTAACGTCACTCCGGGCTGCAAAGCCACCGGAAAACCAAGCGAGCTGCAGGGGCCAGGCGGCGGCTGCGGGGACATTGGGCTTCCTCTGCTGTCCCCTTGGAGCAGGGGACACTCCCGCTGACACCGCGGGCACAGGACTTGTGTAAGCCGAGCCCCGGCGTCAGCACCGGCAGGTTTTAAGGAAGGATTTAGGCTGGGGGAAGTCGCTGACTCGACAGGTTTCCCCAGGACCTGCGCGGGGTCGGGCCGGGAACGGAGGTGGGATAGAATCCTGGAATGCTAGAATGGTTTGGGTTGGGAGGGGCTGCAAAGATCGTCTCGTTCCACGGCTCCAGGATGTGCTGGGCAGGATCCAGTGGGATCGCTGGGAGCTGGGAGCAGAGACTCCAGGCAGACAGCACGGGAGAGTCCCAGCTCCAAACCCTGGCAGAGGCTCCTCATTCTCACCCCGACACAACACGGGGGAGTGCTGAGCTATCGCGGCTGGCACGCTCCCAGCGAGGTGTCGGCAGGGAGGAAATTGATGCCGACAGGGACATCCAGGTGTCAGGAGGGGGATTAGGGCTTAATCCCCCCGCGGCAGAGCCCGGAGCAAGCCAGCGGGACGAGCAGCAGCACAGCAACTCCTGCACAAACCGGATCTCTCACGCTTGGGATCTCTCGTGTTAAACAAGACCTGTTTATGGTTGGCTTCGGGTGCCTTTAAGCCTTTCCAGTAATTCCCCCGGGAAGGCTTTGGAGTTGGTTTTGGTAGACAGCACCCACGCCGGCGCCGCGGGACAACAAGCGGCGTTCCCATGCCCTGCACCCCGCTCCCGGCCAAGCCGCGCTCTGTTTGTTTTGCAAAGCAAAGGACAGTGGCCTCGCTTGGTAAAGTCCAGTCCCTCCTCTCGGAAAAGTTGCCGGAACAGCCCTAAATCCGTGAAAAACCGAGCCTCGCCAATCCCTCTATTCCAGCGCGGAGGGAGGGTCCACATCCAGGGGGTTCCCATGCATCCCACCCCAGCCACAACCCCGGACCCGCCGTGGGGTCTCCCAGCACCCCGCCCCGCACGGAGCGGCTCCCCCCAGATCCCAGCGCTCCCACCTTGGGATCCTTCTCGTAGTAGTACTGCTGGGTGCGGATCCAGCGCCCCACCAGGTGGTCCCGCACGGTGTGGGCCAGGGCGAAGTAGTAATCGCGTGGGGTGGCCACATTGCGGTCCTTGACCAGGGTGAAGTGCAGGTGCCGGTTGAAGCCCCGCTTCAGCTCCGCCACGCTCTCGGCGCCCACGATCCCGCGGATGCTGATTTGTTTCCGCCGCTCCTGGTCCGACAGCGGCCGCGACATCGCGGCGGGGCTGNACAGCGGGGCGGGGCGGCGGGGACACGGGGAGGGGGGACACGGACACACGGGCTGGGCTCCGGAGCCTCGTTCCGCCTCCGCCCCGCGCTGGCGCCGCCCCGGGAGGGGACGGGATGGGGATGGAGATGGGGACGGGCCCCGCGAAGGGCCGCCCACGCGTGGGGCGGGAGCGCTGACCGCCACCGGGGGGGCAAAGGGGAGGACCCCGGGGACCGCCCGTCCAGGGGCGCACAGGGGGGTGAGAAGGTGGGGACCGCGGATGGACAGAGGGGTGTAAAGGAGGGACTCCAGGAACGTGGCCGGGGGGTGTCCCGGGGACTGTCCCTTG
>VZRM01005542.1:773247-808969 GCA_013397955.1 Grantiella picta
CCAGCGCTTCCCCACGCAGCGACCGCCCCTCGCAGGGACCGCCCCACGCGTGGCCCCGCCCGCGGACAGCCGCCCTCGCAGCACGTACGAGGAAGATCGTTCCCGCCGGGCCCGGAGGGAAAAGCCGGAAAGTGCCGTGGTGTGTCCCCCCGTGTCACGATCCATCCTGGTGTCACGGTCCCCTTCCCGTGTCACCGTCCCNGGATCTCTTCCCGCGGCTCCGGGCTCTTCCCAGCTGCCTCCCGCAGTGTCCTGCCCTGCCCTGCACCCGGTTCCTCCCAAGGGCAGAAATATCCGATACGAGCTTCCAACGCAACACTTCTCCTCCCCCTCTCCTTATTCTCCGTCCACTCCTCCTCCTCCTCCAGCCATGGCTCCGCAGTTTTCCAGATTCTTTGTTTTTCCTCATCCCCATCAGGGATCAGCAAGGCAAGGAAATGCGATTCTGCCCCTCTGCTCCACTCAGGTGACGCAGAGTGCCCCACCTGCAGAGATCCATCCAGCTCTGAAGCCAACATCAGAAGGCTGTGGAGCTGCTGGAGCGAGTTCAGAGGAGGCCATGGAGATGCTCTGAGGGCTGGAGCCCCTCCGCTCTGGAGCCAGGCTGGGAGAGCTTGGAGTGTTCATCTGGGGAAGAGAAGCTCCAGGGAGAGCTCAGAACTCCTTCCAGTGCCTTAAGGGGCTCCAGGAGAGCTGGAGAGGGACTGGGGACAAGGGATGGAGAGACACGACAAGGGAGAATGGCTTTCCAGTGCTAGAGGGCAGGGAGAGATTAGATTAGATCCATGCATGGGCTTCCATCCAGAGAATAACAGAATCACAGAATCATGGAATGGTTTGTTTTGGAAAGGATCATAAAGCTCATTTTGTTCCACCCCCTGCCATGGGCAGGGACACCTTCCACTATCCCAGGCTGCTCCAAGCCCTGTCCAGCCTGGCCTTGGACACTGCCAGGGATCCAGGGGCAGCCACAGCTTCTCTGGGCACCCTGTGCCAGGGCCTGCCGACCCTCATAAGGGAGAATTTCTTCCCAATACATCTAAATCTCTCCTCTGTCAGTGTAAAACCATTGCCCCTTGTCCTACTGCCACAGATGCTCTGGCCCTGGGCTGTTCCCTGTGCTGTACATGACTTACAGGCTGGTTTTACATGCTGCAGGAGGATGCAGTTTCCTGTATCTCCGGTGTCATGGGCACATTCCCACTCTGGAAGAAACAAGCATCCTTCTGAGATGCACTTCATGCATTAGCATTTTCTTCTTTAGCCCTGGACTCGAGCCCGTGATGAGCTCAGAGGCTGCACACTGAAAACCTCTCCTGAGCCACTCTGGGAATACAGAGCAGGCACTGAAATCCCAGCAGTGAGTCCTTCTCACGGCCCTGGGGGAATTGTCCATGCTGTTCCCTTGGAAATGGCCCCCCCTGCACTCACCCCTTTGCATTTTCCTTCTATTTCATCTCCCTGGGGAGCTCTCTATCCAGCTTTGGTCATTCCTCCCTCATTCCTTATATCCCAGGACCATCCTTCAGCCTCCCCAGTTTCCCTGTTGATGGGCTGCAGGCATGGGAGCTGCACCCTCCCCTCTCCCATTGTCCCAGCTCAGCACTATCTTGGCAATGGGGAATTGTCACTTCTCATGAAGGGATGCAGGAGTTTGCTTGCAAAGGGTTGGGAAAAGGCTGGATGGGATGAGGGGCTGCTGGATTTGGGGTTCCTGGCTGTGCCTGGGTTAGCTCCCCATGAGTCCCAGGGGTGTGCCGGGGTGTGCAGTGTCTGTCTCCCTCCCATGGCATCTCCTGCTCACAGGGTGGAAAACCGAAGCTATTTCTTGCTGCCCCACTTTTCTGGGGATGCTACTGTGCCAGGGAAGGGGACATGGTGGCACTAGACCCGTCCTGTCCCTCAGTCATGTCATGGTGCTGCCACAGCTCTAGGTTTCAGAGAATCCCAGAATGGTTTGGGTTGGAAAAGAGCTTAAAGTCCATCTCTGCCATGGACGGGGATACCTTCCACTAGCCCAGGCTGCTCCAAAGCTCCATCCAGCCTGGCCTTGGACACTTCCAGGGATCCAGGGGCAGCCACAGCTTCTCTGAGCACTCTGCCAGAGCCTCCCCCCCTCACAGCCAAGAATTCCTTCAACTGGCGCTGCTCCCTCCCATGGACCGAGTTCTGTCCTCTGCTGCCGTTTCTGGACAGGCCCAGTGAGGGATGTGCAGCAGGAGGGATGAGATGGGAAGCGAAGCACAGAGCTGCTCTGCCCTTCTCTCGTAAAAGTCCTTTATTAGAACAGCAAACATGACACTTCTCGTCAGTACAGCGGCTGTATGCAGCTACCATCGCGCAACGGGGGGACGACGTCTTACAATCACTGGGACTCTAAGAAGCACCATGAACATCCTAAAGAATGGGGGATGACGGCTGAGAGGAGCCCCGGGTGAGCCGGCCACGGGGGCTCCTCAGGAATCCACCCGGGAGCTGCCCGGCGTTGTCCCGCAACACGGCTCTCCGGCAGCTTTGGGGGGAACTCCTCGGCGGGAGTCAACGAGATAGCACCCATCCAATAAATTAGGAAAACTTAATGCTGGAGCAACAAGGGAATGAAGGGCCTGTCCTAGGGGAGGGCTCGCTGGGAGGGAATGGGCTATTTACACTTGTCTTTCTGCTGGGCCGGCATTCCCGTCGCTCCGGCCGGGCTGGGAACGCTGGACGATCCCGCTGCCCGTCGTGGCTCCGCAGGGGCTGCACAGCGAAGCGAGGGGACAGTGCGCATGCAGGCGCTCTCGGCTCGGTGACGGGGCTGGCACTGCTTCTCTGCTGCCTCTGAATTACCAGAAAGTCAAGTAGGGAATGGAGGCTGACGGGAACTGCTGCCGGCAGCAGGCGCGGATTCCTGAGTGCGTGGCAGGGCTGTGGCCAGCTCTCCGTGCTCCCCATCCCATCCCCACCCCCGGGCTCTCTGTCAGACCCTCACTGCAGAATGAATTCTCCGGTGATTGGAAGGACACTATCAGCTGAATTTAAGGCTAGGCTTTATATGGCAACTATAAAAAAATAAACACTAATCTCCGAAGGGCCGGGAGAGGGCTCTCCGGTCTATGGCTGCGGTGTGTTTGCTGGCACCGAGGTGTGGGGGGTCCCTGGGGAGCCCCCTGTGGGCATTGGGCACCCAACCAAGGGCCTGCCAGCACCCGGAGCACCTGGGGACAGGATGGCCACCCCCTGCCCCACAGAGCCACCCCGGGGGGACACGGGACAGAGCGGGGCGTTTTGGTGAGGACATGGAGACTGACTGGTAATCCAGGACCCACCTCTACACATGACCAAGGGTGCTCTGCAAGAAAGGCCACAGGGGAAAGAAATATCCTGCAAAGTAACCAGGCTGGCGTGGGCGAAGCGTTCCCGTGGTGAGATCCCTCCGGCCGGGCCCACGGGAGGGGAAAGCGAGACGGAACCGCCCTCCCCCAAAACCCCAACTCAAATCAGGAAAACCAAACCTAAAAGCGGACACAGGAGAACAGCTCAGGCTACCTAGGTACTTCATCAGCCAAAGAGAGCTAAAGAGCGAAGCGCACACACACAGGACAGCGCGGAGGCCGGAGAGCGGAAATGGCCAAAAGCCAGGATCGTCCTTCCCGATTTGCCTCCCCGTCTCCGGCCAGAGGCCGAGCAGGGACCCGGCAGCTGGGCAGGCTGGCCTTGTCCTGCAGGAGGGAACGGGCTGGCTCCTCTCACACCGAGAAGAGGCAGCCGGCTCCGGGAGCATCCTCACGGCATGGCCGAGCGCGAAGCGTAGAACTCGGGGACAGGCAGCCCGGTGTGCAGCGTCACCTGCGAGGAGAGACATGGGGCTCAGCTGCGTCCCAGTGTGCCTGCTGGGATAGCTCAGGGTGTGGCAGCTGGCACACTGTCCCCAAGGAGGATGGGAGCAGCACTGGGGACAGGCAGGATGTGACTGGAGATGCGGGGAGCCCACTGCTCCTCCTGCCTCACCCTGCATCCTCCCTGAACTGTGGCAGCGGCTCCATCTCGCTTGTTCCTGACTTTTCTGTGCTGTTGGAGTGAACTGGGACTGTTGGGACCAAGCCCTAGATATTCCCAGCTGGCTGCATACAAACCCCACAGCTGGCTGCCAGAGGGTGGGACATGGCATGACTGGGGTCTTTGTGCAGGTGCCATGGACAAGAGGGGATGAAGGACATTTAAGCCATTATAGGAGATCTTGGATAAGCTCCTGAGCTGAGTGGGGATGGGGATGGGGATGGAGTGGAGACAAGGACAGTGGAGGGATGGGGATGGTGGAGGGGATGTGGCTGATTGATTGCTGGTGGGAGGAAGGATTTGTGGTGGGGAAGCTGAGCAGCACCAAGATGTTGGGACAGGGCTGTGCTCATACAGGCACTGGTGAGTGGCACAGGGGGAACTCAGTTCCCTCCACAAATGCTTTCATTTGGGAGGAAAGCATAATTCCTTCTTTTATTGCAGCAGCAGCACTGTCCCCTTCAGATACAGATTTATAGAAGACTTTGTCTAAAATACGGTGATTTCCCTCCTCATTAGAGTTGTTTTCAATCAGTCATATACCTCTGAAGAAGCATAATAAATGGCTTGGCTTAATTAGCAGCCTTTTATCAGCATCCCACAGGATTCCTGTGTTGTCAGAGGATTTAGGCTCTGCCTTGCCCAGGGAACTCCCAAAGCTGAGTGGGTCCAGAAATGCCTTGTCCCTTATGGCTGTGTAGAGGACTGAGGTAGGAATTAAACCCATCACCCAGCAGGACATTTTTATCACACCAAGTTAATACAGCACCTCTAAACCCAGCACAGGCAACATGGGCTTCATTAGTGTTTCCTAATTAAACATTTCCCAGCCCTTCTCCAAGCCAGGCTTGGGGTGGGACACTTTGGAAAGGATGCTCCCAAAGTTTGGGGTGGTCCCAACACACCTCTGTCCCAGTGCTGCTGGAGAACTGTCACTGCCTTGGTGACAGCACAGTCCTGATGGACACAACAGGACACGTCCTAATCCATGGATCCCTAATATAGAGAGGCCACTTGGTGCCTCTGCCCTTGCACAGAGGGGATCATAAAATCCCAGAATGGTTTGGGTTGGAAGTGACCTCAAAGGACATCTTATTTCAACTCCCTGCCATGGCCAGGGACACCTTCCACTATCCCAGGTTGCTCCAAGCTCTGTCCAGCCTGGCCTTGGACACTTCCAGGGATCCAGGGGCAGCCACAGCTTCTCTGGGAATCTGTGCCAGGGCCTCACCACCCTCACAGGGAGGGAACTCCTTCCCAATATCCCATCTCTCCCTGCCCTCTGGCAGTGGGAAGCCATTCTCCCTTATCCTGTCACTCCAGGCTCTGTTCCAAAGTGCCTCTCCAGCTTTGTCATCCACTGTAGAAGACGCTGCCAAAATGCTGAATGCCCTGAGATGACCCATTACGTGCAACGTGTCCTTGGATGTGCCTGGACACTTGTGCAGGGTTGGAGGTGTAGGCAGTGGCAGGGAGGATGTGGCAAAGCCAGAGCGTGGAACATTCCTTGGGACAGAGGATAGCAAGAGGATGTGATCGGTGAGAAGAGAAATGAAAGATGGAAATACCAGATCGGCCAGGGAGTCACCACTTGGTGATGGTTCAGGAGAGCTGAGAGCTTGGGAGAGAGGGAGAGAAGGGGTTTGAAATGGAAAACTTTTAAAGGTGCCTTTCCCCCTGGTGATGCTCCCATGTGGATCCTGGGAGAGCTGGAGGAGCTGCTGAGGCTCTTGTGGGGGAGCATCACAAAACAGAGTTATCAAACCCCATCCCAGGGAGGCCTGGAGAACCCTGCAGGGAGGCCTGTCCTGATTTTGGAGACTCACAGGTGCTTTAGGGTGCAAGTTTAGCTCCTTCCAAGCTTCCCTTGCCACACAAGAACCCTCCTGCTCCTGAGCAGCAGCTGTCACAGCGGTGATATCAGCATGAGGGTGAGTGGGACAGCAAGTTCACTTGTTCCCACTGCTGGGAATGTCCCACCCTGCTCCAGAGCCCCACCAAGGCCGTACCTGCACGTTCCTGTTGAGACTGACGGCGGGGAAGAAGAGGCCCTCCAGGTTCTCAAAGGCCACAGGCCCTTGCTGGTCCTCGTTGATGGAGAAAGTCAGAGTCCTCCTGGTCAAATCCAGCAGCACTCCCACCGTGGCGCCTTTCGTGATGCCACCCTCGGTTCTGTGGGAGGAGGAGGGCAGTGGCTCAATGTTCTCTGTTCTCCTGGCTCAGGGTTCAGGCCATGGAGCTCAAGGAGTGATGATGGTGAACATCACAGCTCACCCAGGAGCCAGGCCATGACCTGCTCCTCTTCCAGCCATGCTCAAGGAGTGATGATGGTGAACATCACAGCTCACCCAGGAGCCAGGCCATGACCTGCTCCTCTTCCAGCCATGCTCAAGGAGTGATGATGGTGAACATCACAGCTCACCCAGGAGCCAGGCCATGACCTGCTCCTATTCCAGCCATGCTCAAGATTCCCTGGGAACCTCCTCCTCTGCCCTCCCATGGAGCTGCTCTCCTCTTGCCATGATGTCCCCAAGGGAAAGCCACCTTGAGAGCAGCCACAGCTACACAACGGGAGCAAAGCCACAGCACCCACCCCAAAACCTGCTGATCCATCAGGGAAGAGCCCTTGAGGCTAGGTGACCCCAGGCTCTCTCCAAGCGAAGTCCCCAGTCCTACAGGGAACTGAGCAGTAGCTGTGGCACAGGGATCGAGGCAAATGTTGCTGCAGGAGTTGCAAAGCTTTGGGTGTTACTGGGAAAGGAATGGCACATGGAAGAGTCAGTATGGAAAGAGTGGTGGCAGGCAGGGAAGGAATATTAGAGCAAGGCAGCACCAGGCAGGCAGGCAGGCAGGGCCTGATCCCTGCTTGGGGAAGGGCACATCCTCCAACAGATGTGACCAGGATTGATGTCACCACCCCCATGGGCTGCTGGCAAAGCCACAGGCCGTTCCTTGGTGCCTGGGAGGAAACCCCTGCCCCATGCCACGTACCTGTTGGTGTGTGAGTTGTTGTGCATGAACCAGCTCCGGTTGTTGTCCACATACATGGCCCAGGCCTTGTCATCCTTGCCCAGCATGGCATCCTTGAGGACATCGATGCGCGCCACGCCGAAGGCAGGGTCGGGGTGGTTGTCGTAGCGATCGATGGACAGCTCCCAGTAGTGGAGCCCTTTGGAAAAGCCCGTTTTGCCCAGCACCACCCTGTCATCGTAGCTGTTGCAGGTGACAGTCAGGTTGTCGTTGGAGAAGATGATGTCGGCGTGGGCAGAGGAGGGGTCGAAAGAAAACCAAGCGACTGCAACACACAAACAACGCGGGGTTAGCGCCGTGGGGATGCGCTGGAGCCGCGCGGAGCGACAGACAGGGCATGCTGCATGCAGGACACGGAGCTGCCACCACCGAGGGACAACTTCCACCACCGAGGGACAACTTCCACCACGGAGGGACAACTTCCTCCACGGAGGGATGCTCTGAGCTCCTGTGGCTGCAGCTGCCAGTGTGGCCGAAGTTTTATGGCCGGGACTTGGAGGAGTTTCGCTCTTGCTGCTTCAGGTTTCCCAGTGTCTCGGCTGGTGAGGCTGCAGGATCCTCAAGGTCTCCTAAAATTTGGCTCTCAGAGGAGATGTGATCCTTACCAGGTCTCCAAGCTCAAACAGAATTACAGAATCATGGAATGGTTTGGGTTGGAAGGGATCTTAAAGCCCATCCTGTTCCAACCCCCTGCCATGGGCAGGGACACCTTCCACTATCCCAGGTTGCTCCAAGCCCTGTCCAACCTGGCCTGGAACATAAGTTACTCTCAGGACTAAGTGTTACTCAAGCAGCAGTTTGCAGGGTCAGATCAGTGTGGGAAGGGGACTGAGGATCAGCACATTAACTCTGTGTGTGTATTTAAGGGCTGTTTTTGGGAACCAAAAGCACACACAAAGGTCTTCATTTACCGAGATGCCACATCACACCAAGAAACCTCCCTGCCAAACAACTAGCCACACCTAAGACAAGAACTCATGGGAAGGCTGCAAAATGCCCCAAAACCTCCACGATTCCATAGGGCTGCTGGTTTAAATGCACAGGACTTGGGTTACTGCAAATCTGACAGACACAGTGTCACATCCTCGACAAGACAGAGGGACAGGGGATTCATTCCCAAGCCACCAGCCAGGTTCCCCAGGTGGTTTCCTCCGGCTGAAAAACGTCAACTGAACATATCCACAAAACACTCTGACGGCTTGAAAAATAAAAACACTCGGGTGAGACGGGTTCATTGGTTTATTGGAACGTTTCACGAGACAGCTGCCATGCACGCGGCCGCCCCGCGCTCCCGCTCCGCACGCGGGGCTGCCGTACCTGCCACCATCTTTTTAATGTCAACTGTGGTCATTCCCAGGGAAAGGCATGCGGGAGAGAAAACAGCACATCAAGTTGGGTGGGGAAAAGAAGAAGAAACCATTCCTGCTTGTCTGTGACTCCAGCCCGAGCGTGGATCTGTTGGCATTTTGGATCAAGAGGCACGACGATGGGCTGGGTGAGGAGGGAATCCCACAGGGCTTCGGGCTCCTTCTCCCAGGAGAATGAGCAGGATTAGCCCTGCAGGCAGTCTGAAGAGGACAGGCAAGCAGCAGCCACCTTGCTTTAATTAGCTACAGAGGGGCTAATTGCATCTGTGGCTTTTAGCCCACATTCAAGTGCCCTTAATGAATATGTATTGAGAATCATGGAATGGTTTGGGTTGGAAGGGATCTTAGAGCTCATCCAGTGCTACCCCCTGCCACGGGCAGGGACACCTTCCACTATCCCAGGTTGCTTCAAGCCCTGTCCAACCCCTAGACACTTCCAGGGATCCAGGGGCAGCCACAGCTTCTCTGGGCACCCCGTGCCAGGGCCTCACCACCCTCATAGGGCCCAATACCCTCTTAATATCCAATCTAATCCAGCACTCACTCAGTTTAAAAGAGAAGGAGGATCAGTTCTTCATTACAGGACCACTTCCACAGCACTGATCTCAGGCTTCTTTTTAAAACCATATGGGGAAAATCTTAAAATGCCTTTACATCATCCAGCAATCATAACTTCTCCAAATTTGCCTTCTGCCCAGGGAAGTGGTGAAATCCCCATCCCTGGAGGGATTTAAAATCCACGTGGATGTGGCACTTGGGGACATGGGGCAGTGGTGGCCTTGGCAGTGCTGGGGAACAGTTGGACTCGATGATCTTAGAAGGCTTTTCCAACCTCAACAATTCCATGATTCTGTGACATTCAAGAGTGCTCTGCAAGCAGGATACGAGCAAGAAATGCTGCTCAGTTGCCAAAGAAAAGATAAAAAAGCAAAAAGAATGAAGCAACACGCAGTAGGTGCCAGTAAACTGTAATTAAGATACTTGCCTAATTGGGAGTAAGGCGATCCTTGTGTCTCAAAATTGCATCCTATAAAGAGATACTACATTTCACACATCACAGCTAAGGAACAACAACCTCCTGACAAACACTCGTGAGCATTTCATCGTTAATTAAGCATCCAGCTGCCACGGGAGGCCTGATTCATTAAAAGCCAGAGGGCACGGAGAGAGGTGGCAAACACAGCCTGGGAGTTTGAGTGTTGACTGTATCAAGTCTGACTGCTCAGGAAGCCAAATTATTCAGCTTTTCTCCAGAAAAGAGGCAGGAAATTTTAGCCTTGGTGGAGTATGTTGGCTGCTAGGTTAAGATTCTCTAGATTGAGTGAAAAAACATTCCTTGAAGGACAGGGCTTGAGGAAAGGGCAGCCACTGGTGGAGAGGAACCACTGAGCTCTTCCAGGCTGCCTCCTGATGGGTGTGAGGTCTGGGTGGGAGTGGAGCTGGAAAGCTGATCTCTGGGAGCTCCTACCTGGCTCAGGCCCCTGCCAGCACCCAAAGGGCTGCAGCTTCATCAGCTGCACGGGCAGGAGGTGTTGGGGTGCCCTTCATGCTCCTGTGCCTGACTGCTGGCTGCAAGCACCTCATGGGAGCCTGATCCAGGGACTGATCCAGGACCTTGTCCTGACCTAGGAGCTTGTCCTGATCCAGGAGCTTGTCCTGACCTAGAAGCTTGTCCTGATCCAGAAGCTTGTCCTGGTCTAGGAGGTTGTCCTGACGTTTCGCTTGGAGATGATCCAGGACCTTTTCCTGATCTAGGAGGTTGTCCTGATCTAGAAGCTTGTCCTGATCCAGGAGGCTGTCCTGACCAGGAGGAGAGGCCAGCCTGAAGCCCCGTGTTGGCACTCCATGGGAAAGCACTCCCAAAGGGTGCAGGATTTTAGGGACACCCCTCTCCAGCTCTGTGCCTGGTTTTGCCCCTCCTGCCCTGAGTGCTGCTGGGCAATCCCCTGGCTGTGGTTGTGCTCCGTGTCGTGCCCAGAGGCTCCTCCTGAGGCTGTTTTAATGAATCCTGCCCCGTGGCTGCACTCAAACACCGCTTCTCCAGGTCTCTGCGCACCGCCGCGCTCCAAGCTCTCGTGAGGGACACAGGGACCCTGTTTTGGCATCCAGGACCCCGTTTTTCCCTGTCCCCCCACCCCGAGTGGGGCTGCAGGAGGTCCGTGGTGCATACACGGCTATCGCGGAAGGGTCGCGGCACACCGGACACAAGGGAAGGAACGTCCGTAACAAAACAGCGTTGGAAGCCATCAGCTCACAGCAGCACGATGAGAAATCAAACACAAAAAGCACAAAGAAAAGAAAGTTCGCAGGGTCCCCCCCTGGTTATTTTGGCAAGGGTCATGCTGCAGCATTCCTCATTCCGTGTTATGGGATGGAAATCAAACAATCAGGGGCCCCCATTCTTCCTGGGCTTACACCGGAGAAAGCCGGGAATTAACGCCTTTGGAGTGCTGCAAATCCAGAGCGGTGGAAGAATCAGGGCCCAGGATCTTTAGCAACGGAAGATGTGCAAAGACTGGTTAGAAAACAGCTCTGAGAGATCCCTGTGCCTGTGGCTCCTTGCTGGCTGCCCAAATCCATCCCTCACTGTGCCTGCCCTGCCTACATCCCCCCACAGCCCGCCATTCCGGGCACATGGATCCCAACCGATCATGGGAGTGGTGATTCTGCTCTGCAGGAAACAAGGTGTTGGAATAATCATGGCTGGGTTTGGAAAAACCAAGCCCAGTGCTCAAAGCTGAATGGAACAGAGCCCATGTCTACAGGGCCCTAAGCCGGGCTGAGCTGGAATCACAGAATCCCAGACTGGTTTCGCTTGGAGAGGACCCTAAATCATCTTGTTCCAACTCCCTGCCATGGGCAGGGACACCTTCCACTATCCCAGTCTGCTCCAAGCCCTGTCCCACCTGGCCTTGGACACTTCCAACATGAGGGCACCACAACCTCTCTGGGCTAGACCTTGCCTGCATCCAGACTTGGTTCTTTCTTAAGAAGAGTCTAGGTTTAATCAACCAAACTAATTTCACAGAGCAAATCTTTGCATAGGGAAAGGAAACCAGGGAGATATTCTCAGGGATTTCACCCAGGGAAGGTCTTTTCTGATTATGCCTTGACATAAGTTCAACACAAACTAGAGATAAGGGATCTTCTAGTGGAAGGTGTCCCTGCCCACGGCAGGAGGTTGGAACCAGATGAGCTTTAAGCTCCCTTCCAACCCAAACCATTCTGTGATTTAGGATCAGCGAAGGGTTCAGCCCTGTCAGCCTTGCCAAGAGCAGCACCCACATTAGGAGTTACTGTGCTGCTCCATCACCCCACACCTCAAACTGCCCCCTCTGGCACAGCTAGAACACCCCAGGACAACCCCACCACCGACCCCTCGGCGGGCCACTGACAAACAGAAAGAATTCCCACTGCTGTCCGCATGTCATGGGAAAAACAAACACAACGGAACAGAACAAACAAATAGTTGGGAGATGCCCAGAAGCACAGACCAAGAGGCAACGCCAGAGGTGCTCAGCTCACCGGCTGAATTCAGGGACTGTAAGGAAGAATGCAAGCTCAGCTGGTGGGCCGAAGATCTTAGCTCAAAGTAGGATCTCCCCGAGAAGCTGGGTTGTAGATTAAGGGTGGAGGAGAAAGGACTCATTCTACGAAGCTGCGATCTTTCCAAAGGCACTGGAAAAGGGAGGGTCTGTTCTTCTGACTGCGTGTCTAAACGTAAGATCAATGCAAACTACACATCAGAAATGGGGTCTCTTCTGGGCAGCACTGCTGAGCCCCAGCTGGACCTCAGAGCAGAGCACAGACCCTGCTCTGCTGCCAGGGCAGGAGAAGGATGTCACCGCAGCCCAGAGAGACCCTTCAGGGCAGCCTGACATCAAGGAAAACATGGTCATCTTCCAAAGTGTCCCCTTGTCAGCATGACAAATTCAACTGGCTTGTCTTTAAAGGGGGGTCCTGCACCTCTTCACCTAAAAAAATTCACAGGTTACCATGCACACATCCCATCGTCCTTTAACATACCCCAAACCTTTTTGTGCACAATAATCGGGGTGGAAAACCAGCTGGCGACACTGAAAGGCATTTTTGCAGGGCTGTGCTAAGCTCTATCACCCTAAGAACCACCAAGCACCCACCTTACTCAGGGGTTGTTCGGGAGGTTGTGTTCTTGGTATCCCTTTGTACCTGTCAAAACACATCTGAGCCTTACAGGAAGAATTTAACTCGTGGGATTCACAGCAAAATGTCAGAGCAGTGGGAACCTCTTGGGTCATTGGTTTCTGTTCCCTGCTACCACAAACAGTCACCTCCTGCAATTTGTTTCCTAACCTTTTCCAGGGATATGTTAACGTGAAAATGTAGAATCCAGCATCCACACACACTCTATCCCCAGCCTTCCCAGCTCGGCTGTGAGTATGTATTGAGCTGGAAATGGTGTGAAAACAGAGAAAAAGGGAACATTCTTTGCATGGTGGGTTGTAACTTCTGCAACTCGCTGCCGCTGCTGCTGCTGAGGCTGTGGAAGCAAAGGGTGTCAGTGGGGTCAGAGGAGATAAATTATTGCACAACAGGTCAATAAACAGAGCTCAAAGTCATGGAGGGACAGCCTCCAACCCTACCGAGAGTGAGAGGAAATACTACCACACACAGCTGTGCTCATGATCAACACCTGATCAGCACCTGATCAGCACCTGATGTCCCTATAGCTCCTTGCAGGCTGTTTCCCCTTGGGATCTTCCCCTTTCCAAAAGGCCCTGACTGCTGCTCAGGAATTTAAAGTTGGGCTCCAGAAGAGGAACTGGGCTTGAAAGGAAAGGTTCTGGTGCTTGACTAGGCTGGGAAGGGAGGTGGAAGCTCTGAGCCTGGAGAGAAGCCTGGGAGGCAATGCTGAGCTCCATTTCTCCAGTTGGTCCTTCATCCTGACATGCAGCTTGCTGCACAGAACATGGGAAGAAGTCAGCAGGAGACTGACCAGAGGCTGAGAAAGCTGCTGGGTGGGGCAGGAGCAGAAGGGCAGGGGCTGCCCAGCTCAGGGAGGAAGAGGAGGAGGAGGCTGGGGGAGACTCCAGGTCTCCCAGAGATCAGGACATCCAAGCAGAGCTGCCACTAGCCAAGTTTTGGGGCATGTCTGTGCCCTGAGTCACCTTGGAAAGTTTCGTCCAGACTGACTTCCCAGCCTACAGCTGAGCCTCATTCAGGTGCTGCAGAAACAGAGCTTAAGGCAGAGCCTTGGAGCCTTTGGTTGAGATGTGATAGGGTAAGAGACACTCCCAGGGATGGTGTGGGACAGCCTGAAAGCAGCTCAGGAGGGGACATGGTTCAAGAGAAGGATGTCACCTTCAGCCCTCTTTGCCCTTGGCTGTGCTGGTGACAGGGATCTTCCTCCCTGGGAAGCCCCAGCACACAGGAAGGGCTCTGGGGCAGAGATCTTCTCCCAGTCAGGAACCACCTTGTCCTGCTGGTGGCACCAAGAACCAGCTTTGAAGAGTGAACTGCCATAGTTTCCTTTGGGATGAGCAGAAGATGCCTCACCACAGGCTGGGGAGATGTTCCTGCTGTAGATTCATGTGTGTGCTGCTTTCCCAGGGGATTTTCCATCAGTGCTGCCTGGCTTCCCCTGTCTCTCTGGCTGGGCAGGACCACAGAGCTATCACCTACAGAGCTCAGGACACAATTTCCCCCTCTTCTCATCCTTGTTCTCTTCAGATGCTGAGGGCGTGCAAGACATTTCTCTCCTCACCACCCTCTGCTCATGGAGGGCAGAAGAAAGGCTTCAGCTCCCTTCCACAGGCTGCAGATGAAGATCTCATGGGCCAGGACCAGAATCCAGCTCTCAAATACCAGAATTCCTCATCACCACTCAGAGCAGGACAGCCACGTTCTGAGCCACGTTCTCTTCACACCATCTCTTCTTTTGTCCTCTCTTCCCACACAAGCACTTTGCAGGAAGCTGCAGAGCTCGGCTGAAGGGGAAAGCTAAGCTCACTTCAGACAAAACAGCTCTTAAGAAGGCCTGCTGCTGCTGTAAAAGGCAGGAATAAAAGCCTACCCGAGGGCTGGGATGTGCGAGGCAGCTCCATTCAACAAGTCACTCGGATATCCGGAAGCTGCACACACAGATGTGATTTATTTCTCTTTGAATCCCAAAGAGCTCAGGCAGCCTCTAAGAGCACAAAATGCTCCAGGCCCGTTTGACTTTTTCTCCCTCTTTCTTTCGTGCTGGAATAACAAATGCAGAAGCTCATTCAAGTGAAAAGGCTGAATGGACGCAGCCAACTCTCATCCAAGGAGAGTGGAACTTCTCCTTGGTGGCACAGACCAAGCACGGCCCTGCTGGGACCACAAACAGCTATTTTCTACCAGATGCCTTCATGTTTTGGAGCAGGGCTTGAGCTTGGCTCGACAGTGAGAACACCTCTGAGAGGAAATCAAAGCTGGGAAGATCATAGTGGTGACTCTGCGAACTCCTGGCTGGGACAGCTTAAAAGCCCAACTGGTTTTGATGAGGAAATTGTGTCTCAAATGGGTCCTGTGAGGCACAAAAAGTTCTGCTGTCTCCTGCCACGGCTGGAGTGGGAGCTGTTGACCTGCAGGATTTGGGAGCAATCCTGGCTAGCCTGGCATGGGGCTCTATCCAGGTTGTCTCATCTCTTTTCTGGATCTCCAGAGGAACTTCTGCAGTTTCTCTGCTGGTGGGATTTGACCTTCCTGCCTGTCCTGTGAGAAGTTTGTCACAGTTTTGCTGTCCTCTCTCCCTCTTAATGAATCCGATTCCTTGCTGACCTGCCTACACATCCAAACCTGCCCTTTCCAAACTGGAATGATTATCTCCTGCAGGCAGCGAGAGAAACGCTCTGCATAGCCTTGCTCTGCTTTTGTCTTCTCGCTTTTTCAGGAAAAATCCCATTTTTCTCCTTGCCCAAAGCCCTCAGGGCTGCTCTGTGGCAGGAAAGCTCTCACCCTCCTTCCACCCCACGAGCAGTGTGTGTTCCCTTCTGATCCCAGCTGGCAGCCAGCTGGATGCTGCTGTGAAAAAAACCCTCACACCCCTTGAAAAAAGAGATTTTCATCTGGGAGCGAGGAAAAGGGATTCCAGCAAGCGTGGAGAAGTCCCAAAGAAGGGTTTTGTGCCTGGCTGTGGGCAGCAGACGTGCTGGTGGGGGCTGATCCCTTCCTCCACAGCTCCCACTCAGAGCCAGCCTTGCCACTCTCCACCTGCATGTCAGGAATAAGCCAATTTTCCACCATGGATTAAGTGCCTGGTGTGACAAATGTACTTAAAGCCAGGCAGGGGATTCCTCTTCAACCTGCAAAGGGAGTGTTTAATATTTGGAGTGCCTGTGGGTGTCGGGGAGATGCAGACGATGCCGTGGGGCTCCTGTGGATCCCTGGCTCTGGAAGGACACCCACACTGCTCCAGGCTCCCTCAGCTCTCTATCCTGCACTGCCAGGGGCTGAACCCCGTGCTTATGGCACTGTGCAGCCAAGCACAGCCCTCAGGAGCAATGCTGGCAGAGCTTTGCTTTAAACGGGACCACTGAAAACATCTGTGTCACAGAACCCCAAATCTAAACTGCTCTCCCTGTGCCTCCCCGAAAGAGCATCCTGTGCAAAGGAAAGGGCTGAGAGGGAAATTCTGGCACTGCTGGAGGCTCCTGACACAACTTTGGCCCTCCAGTCAGTGCTGGTGTTCCTGCAGAGATTGGGAAACTCCTGACACAACTTTCCCCCTCTACTCAGGGAGGGCCAGTGGAGCTGAGCTGGGGTGTCCCGAGGCGTGCGGGATCCTCTGGAATTCCTTACCCTCGGAGGTCTGGAGCACCAGGGTCTTGCTGTAAGGGCTGACTCCTGACTTGTTGAAGGCCTTGACGCGAGCGCTGTAGGTGCTGTTGAAGTGCAGCCCATCCACCGTGCACATGGTCTCCTTGCCCACGTACACCTCCTGCAAGGCAACCACAGTCAGGGAAACCCAGGGAGAGCAGCTCTCCAGGGGCTTGGGATGCACAGCATTCCACCCTGCTCTGCTCCCTGGGGCAGCCTGAGGAGGGCTGGGTGGAGCTGAAGCTGAGCAAAATGGGATTTGCCCCCGGCACTGCTTTGGGCTGCAGCAGCAGCAGGAGGTGAGGGAGATTCTGCCCCTCTGCTCTGCTCAGGTGAGATCCCACCTGCAGTTCTGCCTCCAGCTCTGGGGCTCCCAGCATCAGGAGGATGTGGAGCTGCTGGAGAGAGTCCAGAGGAGCCACAGAGATGCTCAGAGGGCTGGAGCCTCTCTGCTCTGGAGCCAGGCTGGGAGAGCTGGGAATGTTCACCTGGGGAAGAGAAGCTCCAGGGAGAGCTCAGAGCTCCTGCCAGGGCCTGAAGGAGCTCCAGGAGAGCTGGAGAGGGACTGGGGACAAGGGATGGAGGGACAGGACACAGGGAATGGCTTCCCACTGCCAGAGGGCAGGGAGAGATGGGATACTGGCAAGAAATATTACCAGAGGCAAGCACTGACCTTGTTCTCCCCACACCCAGCCTCCTCCCTTCTCTATCCATCCCCACCCATGTCAGCTCTCCTTCACCTCAACTCTGCTCTGCTTTCTGCCTGCCTGAGTTCCTTGGGGATAAATTCAGAGTGCAATGGGCTTGGTCCCTGTGCCTGCCCTCAGTGGATGTGAACACGCCAGGATAATAATCAGCGTGTCGGATCAGGGAAAAATCATATTTTAATTGTGTAATTACAGCAATTTAAAAGCCCTCAGGCCTTAAACACCTCTGCTTGCTGGCAGCTGGCAAACCATGAAGCTTTCAGGGTAATTAGCATACCTTGCATGGAATATTCAGCAACCTAAAAATATGGAGCTTCATGGAATCATGGAATGGTTTGGGTTGGAAGGGACCTTGTAGATCATCTTGCTCCAATCCCCTGCTGTGGGCAGGGACACCTTCCACTATCCCAGGCTGCTCCAAGCCCCATCCAACCTGGCCTGGGACACTTCCAGGGATTCAGGGGCAGCCACAGCTTGTCTGGGCAACAAGAGCTTCAAAGGCGCTCTCTGTGTTTCCAAGCCCTATTGGCCACTGGAATGGCATTTGCATCCCTCAAATCACCCTGTTCCCCAAAACCCCTCAGCTTCTCTGCACCATCAGCCTCCCTGGGGACTTCAGCAGGGAAGAGAGGACTTGCAAAAAAGTCTGAGGACGAATTACATGCTCAGCTGACGGCAGGGAACCCCTGGAGAAAGGAGCGTCCCCTTCCCAGCAGGCGTGGCTCCCAGCACGTACCCTGAACTGGCCGCCGTTGCCATCGTCCAGCTCCAGGATGTATCCTTCCACCTGCACCGTGGACAGAGGTGGCTGCTTCCAGGACAGGGTGGCACTGTTGTTGTGGGTGCAGCACTCCTCCAGCTGCAGGATCGGCGGGGCCGGCACTGGGGAGGAGACTAATCACCAATTAGTGTAATTAGTGCAACCCTGGCTGTGGGGACCGCAGGGGGATGCAGGGTCTGTTTACTGCCCTGGTGTGAAGGAGGAAGGAGAAAGGATTGCTCTCCCACCAAGCTCCACCAAATTCCCACACCCCTCTCAGCCTGCTTTATTCCCATTTTCTATTTTGGAGAAGCATGGCAGCACAATGCACCTGTTCTGAGCTGCCTGGAGCCTTCATGCAGCCAGTCCCAAACCTGGGATGTTCTCCCACAGCTTCTGCAGAGCTCTGGGTCTGCACTTACCTACGGCCCTGCTTTTCTAGCCAATAAATTCACTGCAACTAAACTGGGCAGGCTGAGTATCCCCTTTGGCTCTCTACACAGGGCACAGAAAGGACTGCCAGGGTTTTTCCTGCTGTGTTTGTGCATCTCCAGATGGATGATCTCCCATCCTGCTCTGAAAAGTATGGGGAGAGTGACAGTGTGACAGGGAGATGTCCACTGTCACATCTCTCCACAGAGCTGCTCGTCACCATCCTCATCCTCACTGCCCAGAGTGACAAGAGCCGGTGGAAATGGACATGGAGAACCCAGACAAGATGGAGAGGAGCCATGGATGGCTGGGATAGGAAAGCTGGACTTGCTGGCAGAGACTCAGCATTCACCCTCTGTGACTCCTCCACCTCCTGGGCTGGCAGTGGGTGTGGAAAGCCCCCAAATTGCTCACCTGCTCTTTATCCAGACCTCAGGGGTAGCCCTCCCTCCCCTGGAGCTGTGACACAGATTTGGGATCCAAACCTGACCTTCTGCAGGTCTACAAAACCAACAACTGATTTCCACAGCGAGGGCGAGCTGGGAGGAGGAGGAGGGAGATGATAAGAGCAGGGTGGGCGGCTGAACCAGCAGCAGATTTGCTCTTATTAATTAAAAATAACCCTCTGGGCTACATTGGAGGAAGGGAGGGCAGGAACACAGGAACGTTAAACAGCAACTCAGTCCTCCCTGGGTTTGCTAGCCAAAAATATTCCTGATATTTCAAATTAACAGCCTGGCTAACGATGAGAGAGCAGGGGCAGCTCCTCACTGCCGCCAGCACCAGCAGGGCCATCAGCTGAGGATGCTCCTTGTGGTGACACAGGAAGTGTGTGGCCCTCCTGTCCCTGGCCACTGAGACACCCTGGGGTGTGCAAACAACTCCTGGGCCAGGAATTCCAGCCGGGATGGGAATGGGGAGCAGTGCCAGACCTGCAGCTGGTGGCTCTTCCTCCAGGAGTCTTTGGCAGCTTCCCTGGGTTTGATAAATCCCAAACTGCTCCTGGGCTGCAGCAGCTCTTGGTGGGACAAGAGAGGGAGCACAGACGGCATGGGGAGGGAATTAAAGCCAAAATGAAGGTCTAAACCAACCCTGAGGTGAGGAGAGGGAGGGCAGAGCCCAGGCTAAGTGACCTGGTTCTCTGTTTGGAGGGACATCTGCTCTGTGACAGATGCTGCTCAGCGTGGGGGAGCGAGGAGAGGTTTGGGAAGAGCCTTGTGCTGCTCCCAAAAGAGAGGTCCCAACCTGCAGAGCACTTTTTAATGCCCTAATAACTTTTTCAGAGCACTTTTTAATGCACTGAGAGTGTTTTTCCAGGCAAAGGCAAGCTCCTGGCACCCTGCTCTGGCACAAAGGTGCGCAGGGATAACTCTGGGGTTATTCTGGGGTGCCCAATCTTGCTGGGAGAAGATGAGAAACTCTCCTTTCGTGCCCTTTGCCCTGGGATGAGCTGCACGGAAACTCCCAGCACGAGCAGAGCCGAGCTCTGGAGAGGCACTGGAAAGATCCTCACCTTTTGGAGAGGCACTGGAAAGATCCTTACCTTTCATCTGCACGAAGTCCAGCTGGTGGATGGACTGGAGCAGAGGGGCATTGTCGAGGTTCAGGTCGAAGTCGGTGGTCATGCGGGGGGTGAGCGTTCCCTTTCCCCACTGCTCCTCGGTCAGGTGAACCCTCCTGATGAGAGCATCGGAGATCTGCAGGGAAGGAGCAGCCTGAGCAACCAGGGCATGTGTCCCATGCTTTGTCCCCACCCTGCTGTCCCCCTTCCCAGGGATGTCACACCTGGTTTGAACGTTGCTCTTTGCTGCCGGCTCAGCTGGAAGAGGGAACCCTGGAGTGTTTAATGGAAGGGTTTAGCCCCAAAGGAAGCCCGGGGATGAATGGTGGATGCAGCTCCCAGGGGCTGTCTGCTGGTCTCTGATCCCTGCTCCAGGGAGACACCACCTCTTCCAGCAATATCCCTGCCCTGATCCTGATCCTGGAGGTGATCAGAGCTGATTTTTTGGGGCCATTCCTGCCCATACCCCTGCTGCACTGCCCTTTCCCAGCTCCACACCCACCTGCAGGAAGCCGCTGGGATCATTTTCCTTGATGACCTCCAGGCAATATTCCATCAGCCCCGTGGTCTGGCGCAGCTTCACCGTGCAGTGGGAGATCTGGTCCCTCACCACCTGCCAGGGGACAAGGACAGCAGGGTGGCAGGGACTCAAGGGGACAGGGAGAGGCAGAACTGGCTGAGACTCACAGATCTCAGACTCACAGAAAGATTCCAGAACTCAGCAGAACTGGCTGAGACTCACAGAAAGATTGCAGATCTTTCAAAAGAAAGAAAGCCAGGAAGTTTTCAAGGTCCCTTCCAACCCAAACCAATGCTGTCCCACCCCCTGCCATGGGCAAGGACACCTTCCACTATCCCAGATTGCTCCAAGCTCCATCCAACCTGGATTTGGACATTCCAGGGCTCCAGGGGCAGCCACAGCTTCTCTGGGCACTCTGTTCCAACACACTTTGTTTAGCTCAAAATCATTAACACACGTAATTATTCAAAGCAGGAGGGCAGCTCCATTAATTAAGCTTCCAAATGGCAATTTGTGAGCTCCATGCAGAGCAAATTCCAACTTCCACAGATCCACAGCTGCCCTGTCCATGCTTGGGATGCAGTCAGGTTGTGGGGTTGGCTCTGGGGCAGCTGCAGTCCTCCTGGGTGAGGAGTGACCCTGGAGCTGCTGTTTCCCAGAGGAATGAGCACAGCCTCATCCCTAAGGATCTGTTTGAGATGCTCAGATGGACCACGCTGCAGAATTCCCTTGCTTTCTCCACTGTCTGGGGACGAGCTCTGAGGGAGAGAAGTGTCAAGGAGAGGAGATAAAGAAATAAATAAATCCTAATGATTAAATAAGGAAATGATTCCCCAAGGGATCTCATTCCAGCATCCTAGCAGAGGAGCACAAATGTGTGGTTCACTGGTGCCTGAGAGCTCTGCTGACCTTTCTGAAGCACAGGAGGAAGGAGAGGGTTCAGGCTGGAGGCCACAAGGATTTATTGGAAGGCTGGCTGCTCCTTCACACTGAACCCTGCAGATCCAGGATTTCTGCTGTGGAAGATTGGCAGATCAGCTCAGAAAGAGAGATTTTATTCTTAGAGCAACACTCTCAAGTGCTCATGGAAGATTTTTTATTTTCTACTCCTGCAGGAGCTTTAAAAAGCTGTGCAAAGTTCTCCTCTAGCACTGAACAAAACTGCAGCCCCACGGAGTGTTACAGCGAGGATGAGCTTTGGGATGGGAAAAGCTGCAATAAACAGGGATGGACATTCCTGGGAGCTCAGTGCCTGCAGCCCCGCAGGCACAGCAGCTCTTGGATGTCCACCCTGGGCTGGAGAGCTCCTCCTCCGGCCAGCATCCCTGTCTGAGGGGTGGGAAGGGGAAAGGAAACGTCAGTGAAGGAGCCTGGGCTTCGAGGGGGGGGTGGATCCTGCAGGGCAATCCATGCCATCAGGTGTTGGTTAATTAAAATTTAATCACCTCTACTTAATCACCTAGCAGGAAGAAAAGAATTACCAGACTTGCAGCTCAGAAGCACAGATTCATTAAGGTTGGAAAAGCTCTCTAAGACCATCGAGGCCAACTGCTCCCCCAGCACTGCCAAGGCCACCACTGACCATGTCCCCAAATGCCACACCCACGTGGATTTTAAATCCCTCCAGGGATGGAGACTTTTGAGCAGCCTGTGCCAGGGCTGGACACTCCTTTCCATGCAGAAATTCCTCCTAATGGCCAATCTAAACCAGCCCTGGTGCATCTTGAGGCTGTTTCCTTTTGTCCTGTTCCCTGGGAGACTGGGGACAACATCACTGCTCTGTGAAATGTCATTAAACACTCTCCAGGTTTTTGCGGAGCGGCCATTCCTTGCTGCTTTTAGCAAGCCCCGCTGTTTCCAGGCTGTGGCAGAGGGAGGCTGGAGCAGCCCGGGAGCCAGGGAGGGGTGCAGCCAGTGCACCCCATGTGCAGGGTGGACAAGGCAGCAGAGGGAGCTCCCGGATTGCTCCTCTGGACCAGGACATTGTCCAGAGCCTTGTGGAACTGCTGGATGGCTCTGAGATGGAGCTGTTGTGCAGCAGGAGCTGCACATGCTGGGTTTGGCCTCAAACGCTGTCATTAGAGGGGAGGATTCGTTCAGTGCCAGTTTCTAACACCTGAGTGCACCAGAATGGCTCTGCTGGGGTGAACCACAGAATTCCAGAATGGTTTGGGTTGAAAGGGATCTTAAATCCCATCCCATCTAACTCCCTGCCATGGGCAGGGACACCTTCCACTATCCCAGGCTGCTCCAAGCCCCAATGTCCAGCCTGGCCTTGGACACTGCCAGGGATCCAGGGGCAGCCACAGCTTCTCTGGGAATTCCATCCCAGCCCCTTGCCATGCTCCTAGCCAGAAATTCCTCCCCAATCTCCCATCTCTCCCTGCCCTCTGGCAGTGGGAAGCCATTCCCTGTGTCCTGTCCCTCCATCCCTTGTCCCCAGTCCCTCTCCAGCTCTCCTGAGTCCTCCCAGGTCCTGTAAGGACAAAGCAGAGCCAACAGCTGCTCCTGGAGATCCAACTCCTACACTGACCTTCCTGAAAGAGGGCAAGCCCCTGGATTTCCTTTCCCAGCAGGGCTGCTCAGCCCTTCAGATCCAGAAGGTGCAGAGAGGGTTCAAAACAGCCTTTTGGCTTCACCTGATCTCTCCTGCTCAGAGAGAGGGGCTGGGGGTTGCCCTGCCCTGGAAGGGTTTTTGGCTGGATGGATGTTGGATCTCCCAGCTGCAGAGCGTGAGATAAAACCAATCTGTGGGGTCCAACCTTGCTGTCAGAGCACATCCTGACTGTCCCAACCAAGCCAGAGCCAGGTTTTGCATTCCCTGCCTGCTGGGCAAGTGGGAATCCTGCCTGGAAAAGCCACATCCTTGGCTTGCGTGAGACCCCTGCGTGGGGAAATGCACGTGCCAGCAGGAAGGCAGCAAAGATGGGATTGCTAAAACCATCTTCTTATCTTCTTTGCAGCTTAAATCTCTGTCTGGTTTGCCCAGGATAATGAATTTGTGAACCTCTCCCTGCCGGAGCTGGAGCTTTCCAAGTATTTCCAGCAGAATTGCCATCTGCTCCCTCCAGCCAGGCAAATGCTCCAGGAAACAGCATTTGCTGGGTGAGGACATAATAAAAGCTTTTTTCTTTTTCTACAAACGTGGTCAAAGACCAGAAGAAAGAGGCTGTGGAGTCTCCAGCACTGGAAACACTCCAAACTCCCCAGGAGGCAGCCCAGGGCAGCCTGTTCCAGGTGAATCCAAAGCTGCAGCTCTGTCCCAGCCCTTCTCTAACTCTGGGATCTCCTCAGGGATCCAGCGTCATCCATCTGGAGAACCAGGGCATAAACCAGCGTTTTAATTGCAGCACAAAAGCCAACAGTTGGAATCCATGCTGCCTTCACCAGCACCAAATTGTCTTTAAGGCAAAAAGAGGGATCTTTGGTTGGGATCTAGTTTTGTGGGTTTTGTGGCTTTAAAGGAGAAATGGGATGTGGACAGGACAGAAAGACCCCATTAATCACTTTGATTAGTGAAATTTAAGGTTTGAGAAATCAGACATGAACAGCTTTCACACTTTTAAAGGCCTGGTCTAAACCCAGCAGGGTCAGTGAAGCCAAGAAGTTTTCCAAGCAGCCTTCAGCATCCCGGGATTCTCCTCATGCAGGAGGGATTTCTGCTCCCTGGGAGCTCCCTGTTAGCCCAGCAATGAAGATGAAGAGAGTTGGAAGGGAAATCTGGGAGTTCCTCAAGCCCTGGACTTGTGCAGGAGGCTGACAGGCAGCCTCTGGAGGCCTCAAAGGATTTACAGGATTCACCACATTCCCAGGAAAACCTGGCACATCTACACGGGTTTGGAACACATCCAGGGATGGTGATCCCACTGCTGCCCTGGGCAGCCTGTTCCAAGGCTGGACAAGCCTTTCCATGAAGAAATTTCCCCTAATATCCAATCTACATATTCTCTGGAGCAACTTGAGCCTGCTGCCCTTTGTCCTGGCTGTTATCTAGGAGAAGACCCTGACCCCAGCCTGGCTCCAACCTCCTGTCAGGGAGTTGTGGAGAGCCTGGCTCCTCAATGGCTCAGTTTTGAGGGGATTTGGAAAGCTCCATACATTTTGTTTGTGGTAATTTTGACCAAATACCACTTTTTCCCCCTCTAGGTGCTAAATAAAGCAACAGCCAGAACCTGGCTGCTAATTCCAGCCTATAAAAAGGGATTTTTGTGCACTCACAGCAGTTCACCACGACCTTAAAATAGGTCTTTCAAGAGCTTTTCTTCCCTGTGAGATGACATTAACTACAATTTACATTTTAATTCAGCTCCTAGAAGGCAATAACATCTACATTTGGCTGTACTTAAGTGTCTTCCTCCTCTTTTTAGTACTTGGGTGGATGACAGGGTTTCAAAGCACTCAACCCTCCCAGTGCCTGGGGTGAGTCCTGCTGGGAATGTCCCCACCCTGGGTGACCTGCAGGGGATGGAGGGTGCTGTGCCTCACCACGGAGCCACAGATGGAAAAATCCCAGATGGAAATATTACCAGGACAGACCCTGGCAAGGTTTGGTTGTGCTGAATCCCACAGCCAGAGCTTTCCAGGTGGATGTTTCCATGGTGAGTCGAGAGAGGGGCTCAGGCTGGAGCTGGGAAAAGCAGAGCTGCCGCATCACCACCACCAGCAACCTGATCCAGCAGGGAACACCTGGAAAATCCTGGCTGTGACCTGTGGAGAAGCAGCATTTCACCTCTGGGGATGCAGAGCCACTGAGAGCAGCCCTTGGTGAGTGTTTCCTGTGCAATTTGCTCTCCTGGGAAATGTGGCAAATGCTGTTTGCCTGAGCAGAGTCTGCAGGCAAAGCAGCCTGGAGAAATCATGGAGCAAAATCACGGCCTGAGGGCTGGAAAATGACTGGCATGGTCCATCATGCTGAGAGCTGAAGGAGGTGCACTCAGAGCTCAGGCTGAGGAGAGATTTCCTCCTGGGAAGTCTCTCATTCCCCTGCCTGTGCTGCAGGACATCATCCCTCGGGAAAGACCACCCTGCTCCTTTGGAAACCAGGATGGCAACACGGGGGACAGACAAGGAGGTGTGTCCTGCAGCTGGAGCTGGCCCAGGGCCACACTGCTCCTCCAGATGCTGCTTTTCAAAGCCCAGGTTTTCCATTTTGAGTGCAGGGGGAGGCTGGAGAAAGGCAGGGAGATGTCCCTTCCGAGTTCATGTCCTCACAAAGCTCTCCCTGCCCTGGAATAATTAGTGCTGGCCCAGAGTCAGGCCTGGATTTGTGCCTGCCTCCACGGAATGTGTGTCAGGACAAAGCAGGACAGTCCCAAAGCCAGGCTGACCCCAAACCCTGGCGGAGATGGGAATTTGGGATGGGAGCTTGGGCTGTGTCCCGAGAGGCAACTGTGGCCACATGCCAGGGCAAGCTGTGTCCCCCTGGGCCTCTCCTGCTCCTCCCACGGTGCCAGGAGGGCAAACATCCCACTGGGCATGGGCCAGGAGCCAGGACACTGAAGCTCTGTGCCAGCGTGGATCTGAAAGGGCTCCCTGGCACTGCCAAGGCTCACTGGTCACCCTGTCCACTCAGGTGAGATGCTCCAGGACAGGACAGGCCAGTGACAAGTGGACACACAGGACAGGCTCAAGGCTCTGGACTGGTCTCCTGTGGGAAGGGGTGAAGCTCCCAGTGCAGGTCAGTGGCCAAAATTGTCCTGTGCTGATGTGAACATCACCCAGGACAAGCCCCACGGTCCTGCAGGACTCACCCTGCTCCCAATTCCCATCAAGCACAGGCCAGGAGGTGACCTCTTGGCTACCTGCAGATGGAAATGGGCCCAGCGTCATCTCAGAGTGAGGGTAAATCACTGCAGCCTCATCCACTCCAGGGGAAGTTCAGATCAGGTGAGGAAAAAGTTTTGAGAGTCCAGCCTGAAACCCTGGGGCTCTTTCTTGTTTTAAGGACCAGGCCTGGCTGGTGACAAAGTCCAGCTGATAACAAGGGTGGATGGGGGTGGGATGGAGATAGGACAGGAACAGCAGTGGGATCAGATCCATGGACAGGAACAAACAGTGGGATCAGATCCATGGACAGGACAGGAGCAGTGGGATCAGATCCATGGACAGGACAGGAGCAGTGGGATCAGATCCATGGACAGGACAGGAGCAGTGGGATCAGATCCATGGACAGGACAGGAGCAGTGGGATCAGATCCACTCCTCCAGCCAAAGGGCTCTGGGTTGTGCTGAGCAGGGAAATCGCTTTGTGCTGCCTGGCTTTGTGAGAGTTTAATTAACCATGGCCTGAAGGGGATGGGGAAAGGGAGCCCACCAGGCAGTGGGAGTCCCCTGTGTGCTGTGGCTGTTTGGGGCTGTGCTTTGTTGCTGGGAATGAGCTCTGATGGTGGGCTTGGTCCCACAAAGCTGCTATTGTCCCTCTCCTCGTGGAAATGCCCTCGTGCTGCCCGTGGTCTGCACGCAGAGAGGACTGGTGGTGTTCTCCCTCATTTTGGGCAGGTCCAGAAATCCCCCTGGCAGCCTCCTGGGTGGCCCAAAGCAAGGTCAAGAGACAGAGAAGCTTCCAAGCAGAACACTGAAATGACCTCGGGAGAGGGACCCTGGAGTCACAAATGTGGAGTGACACCCCTCAGCTGGACCCATCCCTGCTGGCCAGGGTGCAACCCCCTTGTCCAAAAAAATCCTGGGCATGGCCACACCTGTTCCTCTGCTCCTTTCCTTCCCTTCCCAGCCCCAAACCAGCTGGAAAGATGTGGTGTGGGGATGACACAAACCAGGAACTCCCCCTGAGCTGCACCTCTGCTCCCCCAACACCAAAAACCTCAGTGCCACCACCACCCTGAGGCCACGAAAGCACAGGAATGACAGAAAGTCCTGCTCCTGGTGACACTGAGTGACCCAGGACTTCAGCAGAAGTTACAAGCACTCAACATCCTGCAGGATCATTCCAGAAGCTTGGGAGCAACATGGGACGTGAACAAAGTCATTTCCCATGCTGAACACATGGCTCTGCTGACCTAAGGACTAGAAATGAACCCAGTAATGGAATAATTCAGTGGGAACCACCTGGAGGAAACAACACTTCGCTCAGGGACATGCTGGGAGCAGTTTGGGCATCTGATGGAATTCATGTGGAAAAGGAGTGGCTTCCCAGTGACCTCCCCAACCAACAGCCTCCCAGTCCTCATTCCCACCCAGAGCCACCCCTGCAGGAGCTCTCTGAGCAGCCAGGCTCACCTTCAGCTTGTGCTCATGCTCCTTGTTGACCCTGGACAGCAGCTGAGCTTTCCTTCTGTTGAGGGCATCGATGAGAGCGTCACACTGAGCCACCAGGCAGGCCTCGAACTCCACACTGTTCTCCTGCGGGGCACAGAGGCAGTCACAGCCTGGAACACATCCCCACTCCAGCTGGAGAACTGGATTTTCCATTCTAATGATGCCACAGGGGTCATTTTTGCATGTGCAGCTGCAGCACTGCCACCGAGGAATCCACAGCATCGCACACGGGATGCACACAGCCTTGGATCGTGGGAAACGTGGTGGTGAGGTGAGGAACAGGTTTGGATCTACCCATGGCAGGGATGGGAAGGGCTGAGGACTCTGCTGCTGCCTCCACCACGCTGGGACAACAGTTTTGGGGAGGGTAATATGGAAAGTGAGGTGTGGGCTCCTTTGGGAGAGCAAAGGAACTCACTCTCTCTCCTTCACCTGGGAGAAGGTGATGCCTGACGATTTTTGTCTGTTCTTTTTATACATTTTATACCCTTTCTCTTTCCTTGTAGCCTCTATACACACTGCTTGCCCTTTAGCCCCATACGTTTATAATTCTTGCAGTTTGATATTTAGCTTGGTTTGGGGGTCTGGCAAAGTAAAAAGACCAAACATTCATACTATCTCTAAACTAGAGGCTCCTCTCTGGAACATATTTTTGTAAACTAGGCTGTAGTCTCATTTGGGGGGGTAATTAGAATAGAGGGACAATCACTTCATTTGTTAAGTTTCTTAGTGGGGGATTTCAGGTAGATATGCTAATTTGTGAGGTCCATAAATTTGTATACATGTTGTAAGCAGGTGTGCTCTCGGTGTGTTTGCACCTTTGACTAGTTGAGCACCTAAAATCCTACTAAAACCAAGATAACACCCTTTTTCCCCATACTGCTGTGTCTGCCTCACATTTTTACCAGCTGATAAGGCATCAAAGGGACCGAGGATGGCTCATCCTGGTGGGAAGGGGGTGTTTCTCAGCCAGCAGTCACAGTACCTGGATTTGCTGCACCATGTTGCGGAGCTGGACAAGGAACTCCTTTGCCTCCTTGGCTCTGTCTGACAAACCATTGAGGGCCTGGGAAAGCTGGCTCTGCAGAAAAAAACCAAAGAGTAAGGTCATTTCTGTGTTCAGAACTTATCCATTATCCTGGCTAAGTGTGGGATTGGGGCTGGGATTTGCCCAGCATTGCCTTCAGCATCTCACCGAGGTGTGTGCCTGAGAGTGAGGAGAGGAGGAGGAGGGTTAGCCAGCACCACGGATTCCCTGGCTTTGGGAAGCAGATATTCAATGCCCACCTCCTCCCCAGGCTTCCCTGGATGATCAAGGACAAGCCACATCCACCCAGGATCTCACAGCGAGCCATTTGCTCCCTCCCCATGATTCATATCCTCCAGGGAATCACCAAAAATCCTGCAGGATCTGACCCGTGTCTGCTGGGAGCACGGGTCACCTGAGTCAGACTGAAAATCACCCAAACCCTCCTGAAAATGAAGGCAAAGCAGAGTCATCCTGCAAAATTCTGAGTGTTCCTTCTCCCTCTGGAGTGGGAACACAACCCCACAGCCTGCCCCGCGCTGGGCTGAGCAGCAGAACGTGCTAATAACAATCATTATGTTCATCAAATGCTTTTGCATTTTCACGGCGCTTTCCGAACACTTAGGAATCTTCCCCATCTTCCCCTTTTGCTGTGATTCCAGCAGGAATTATTATCTCAAGAGCTGGGCAAATCACCCTCACCAGTTTCCCTCTGGGTGAGATTTTGCCTCTTTTGTGGGCTGCAAACCAGCTGCAAACACCCCGTGGGTTTTGAGGGGTGAGCTTCCCTCGTGGCAGACACAGAACAGAGCTGGGAAGGTGGCTGATGTCCCCAGATCTCCAAAAACCTACTGTGCCCATCCCTCCTGGGATCAGACGGCGGGCTGGCACCCCTGGATGGCAGAGTGGGAGATGGGAAAAAGCCTCTGCTGAGATGGTGTGGGGCTGAAATCAAGAAAAACCCCACATTGCTCTCGAGGAGAGCCGTGGCAACCCTTTAATGGCCCAGAAAATAATAGCCCAGCAAATGACCTCACTGCTGCTGCTTCCCCAGGAGAAGTTAATCTCCCCTGAGTGGTTCCTGCGTTTCCTCTGTAATTTATCGTGCCCGAGTCGTTAGGATGTGGAGCTAATCAGCCAATGCATCTCTAATAAAATGGGATTGCTAAGTCAGCTCAGCAGGTCCCCCCAGCCCTCCTCCCTCCCCAGGCAAGGTCAGAGCCCTGCAGGGACAGCCCAGCCTTGCCTTGTCCCTTCCCCGTGCCTCTTCCAAAGCCTCCAGCTCCCTCCACAGCCCATGCACGGCTCCAGCCCCCCTGGATTTGGGAAGATGTCCTAAGCCCAGCAAGGTGTTTTGCTGAGAGCTGTTTTTTGCTGCTGGTCCCTGATACTTAATGGAAAAAATCAGCAGGGGTTGGTTATGTTTACAAGCTCCTCATTAAAATTGCAGCGTGTTGGGTTGGTTTGTTGTTTTTTAATCTTTAAAGTCTTTAGAAGGCTTTTTTTTCCCCCCCCCCATTAACATGAATTTCATAAAGGGGATCTTTAGATCAACGCAATTCTTTGAGGCTTTCCTAATGGGAAAGCTTTTTAAAAGTGGGCTTAACATTTCATAAGAGCTCTGTGGTGCCTGTGGGTTTTGTCCACTGAAGTTCCTTCCCCCCAGGCACCCCCAGACTCGCAGCACAAAAGCTCCCGTGGTGCAGCAAGCTTGGAGCTTCCAAAAAAGATGGATCAGCACCTCAGAGCATCCCTCCCTGTGGTCTCACTGCACCCCTGCTCAGCTCAGCCCTTCCCTCTGCTCTGAGTATTTTTGATGCCTCCAGTGCCAGCGAATGAGGGGCATTATCTATTCTGGAAAGTGTAATTTCCCTGTAATTTCCCCATAATTACAGAGCCTGTTCCCACGGATGGGTGGCCAGAGGTCCCTCAGGGGACACGGGAGCTGCAAGGTGTGGCTTTTCAGCAGCAGGAGATTCGTTCCCATCTCCAGAGTGAGTTCCTCTCACGCTGAGGCTCTCCTGGAGTGGGAACACATTCCTGGACTGATTCCCTTTGAAACCAACACCTGCCCGGCTGTCCCTGCTGCTCACAGCCAGAGTGACCCTGCTGGGGGCTGGGAAACATCATTAGCCCGTTAATTAAGGTTAATTAATGCCATGCACCAATGGGATCCGCAGGAATGCTGGGGTGGATTCATCCAGGGCTCTGCCAGTGGGATCCAGAACTGAGCGCCATGGAAAAGCAAAGTCCTGCTGGTGGCTGCTAACCCGTTAATATCACAGGCTGAGGGGAGCCATTAATGACTGAGGAGGTCTGAAATTCCTACAGCTACCTCCCTGGAGCAAAGCTAGCCTTTAGTGGGTCTGACACCCCTGAGAAGGATTGAATCACCAGACACTGATGGAGGAGTCACAGGATTCCCACAAGTGTGTGATCCACATGGAGGGAGCAGGAGTGGGAGACTCGGGGGTTACAGAATCCTGGAATGGTTTGGGTTGGAAGGAACCTCAAAACCAACCTCGTTCAAACCCTTTCCGTGGATACCTCCCACTGTCCCAGGCTGCTCCAAGTCCATCCAGCCTGGCCTTGGACACTGCCAGGGACCCAGGGGCAGCCACAGCTTCTCTGGGAATTCTATTCCAGGGCTTCCCCACCCTCAAGCCAAAAATTCCTTCCCAATATCCCACCTCTCCCTGCCCTCCGTCCCTGCAAGCCATTCCCTGTGTCCTGTCCCTCCATCCCTTGTCCCCAGTCCCTCTCCAGCTCTCCTGAAGCTCCTGTAGGCACTGGAGTCCTCCACAGGAAACAAAAGCTGTTAATATTTCTGACACACGCTGGAAGGATTTCCCCTCTCTGCAAAAACCTGGAATGTTGCACTTTGCATCTCCATGTGACAACAAAGTCATGGTGGCTTTTTGGGGTCAGGAACCCTGCTCTGGGGACAGCATCCAGGGGATCATCCAGAGAGCCAGGCAGCTCTCACACGCTGGAGTGGAGCTGAGTCCAAACCCTCAAACAGCACGGGCAGGAGAATTAATGAGTGTGAAATGAAGAAAAATGCCATTTACCGGAGCCTTAAAATCAAGGGAATTTGTTCTTTGCGGAAAGCTGCCCTCTTTTTTTCACTGCTCTTGTTCCAAGGCACTAAGAAGAGACCTCTGTGATTCACATTAGCATTAATGGGAGCTAAGCATTTAAATCTCTGTCCCCAGAGCACTTAGGAGAGAATCTGTCCCCTCTTTGTGCTCGCTAATAGCTCCATAACCCTCCTCCTTCCCAGGCACGGCTGACAAAGGGATTTCTGTCACTCTCTGATTCTCCCTTGTCCCAGCACAGGGATGAGAGCAGCCGGTGCAGGAGGCTGAGGGCTCAGGAGGGCTGAGCAGGCTCCAAGAACCAGAGAAAAGCATCATTTGAACTCAGCACCGTCGGAACTGCTCTGGTTCTCCTCCTGTGCAACCCAGCTGCCAGTGCTGGAGCTCAGCCAGCTGACCTCGAGGCGAGGAGGGAGCTGGGGTTGGTATTTTGGGGGCACTGGGGGCTGGATGGGTGTGACAACTCCATCTGGTACAAAAGCCTCGAGTTCATGAGTGTTGGGCACCAGCAAGGGTGAGGAAGTTGCTCCCATGTCAAACCCCAGCTCACCCACGGGCTCTGGCACCAGGCAGCAACATAAAATCACAAACTGTTCAAGTTGGAAAAGCCCTCTGAGATCACTGAGTCCAACCATTCCCCAAACACTGCCAAGGCCACCACTGACCATGTCCCCAAAGCGCCACATCCACGGGGCTTTTAAATCCCTCCAGGGTGAGGACTCAGCACTGCCCTGGGCAGCTGTTCCAATGCCTGACCACCCTCCTAATGAAGAAATTTTTCCAAATATCCAATCTAAACCTCCCTTGGTGGAGCTTGAGGCTGTTTCCCCTCGTCCTGTCCCTGTTCCCTGGGAGCAGAGCCTGATCCCCTCTGGCTTGAAGGGGACAGTCACCTACCTGCTCCAGTGGCCACACTGGGGCTGGCACAAGCCAGCTGCCCTTGGCCTTCCTGGCCACCTGGGCACACCTGGGCTCACGTTCAGCTGCTGTCAGCCAACACCAAACCCACCAAAACTCACCCCAAAAGAGCTCTTGGGGCAGGTCCTGCTCTGACACCCCACACATTGCAACCAGCAGCTGCTGCTTCTCTCCTTCCAACCAAGTCATCTCCCAGCCAGTTCTGCCACCGGAGCATCCATGTGGAAGTAAAAGGGAGAGGAATACCATGGTAGGGAAAGGTGCTGTTCTGCTCCTGCTCTCCACACAAGAGGAGCTGTCACAGATGCTGGAGTTGAACTCAAGCGAGTTTTTATTTTAATTAAAGCACAGGACCTGCAGCCTTTGAATCTTGAGGCCAGCTCCCTGTCCGTGCTGCCTGACTAATTAAAATGGGATGTTTAATTAAAACTTGCATTCAGGCAGGAAGCTGATGAAGCTAAACTGCTGCTAATTGGCTTTTGGCTCCAGTCACGAGAGCCTGACTTCTGGACTCAGGGCTGCCTCTGGGAAGAAACCAGGAGCTGAATCTGTGCCTTGGGACTCAGGGGTCAGACAGTGCCATGTCCTGGGATCCTGGAGGGAATGGTCCTTGTGTCCTGGGATCCTGCAGGGCCTGGCCTTGGACACTGCCAGGGATCCAGGGGCAGCCACAGCTTCTCTGGGAATTCTATCCCAGGGCCTGCCCACCCTCACAGCCAAGAATTCCTTCCCAATCTCCCATCCATCCCTGCCCTCTGGCAGTGGGAAGCCATTCCCTGTGTCCTGTCCCTCCATCCCTTGTCTCCAGTCCCTCTCCAGCTCTCTGGTTCAAGGTCAGGCTGACTGGGGCTTGGACCAACCTGGGCTAGTTGGTCCAGGAATGAGATGGTCCTGAGCATCCCTTTCAACCCAAACCACTCCATGATTTTGTGACTCTACGAGCTCAGCTGCAAATATCTGTAACTCTGAGCCAAAGCAGGTGACAGAACAGGCCATGGCTCTGAATTATCCCTCTTCCAACACCACCCATCTGCTGCTGAGCACTGGACACAGCTCCAGCTCAGGTTTTCCTGGTTTCCCACAGGAAGGATGTATTCCCACACAGACAGAGCCAGGCTTGTGAGCACAGCTCCTGATGCAAACTGCAGGAGCGAAAGGAACCTTTAGGAACTGATCCCCTCTGCATCAACAGGGGCATTGGCTCCCCTCCTTCACTGCAGGGAATCTGGGCTGTGCAGGAGGAAGAGGAAATGGAAATCCTTAGGTGGAGCAGCCCTGGCAGAGCAGCTCCATGAGGGAAGTGTGCCTGGGGCTGGCTGCTCCTGCTGTCCCTGCCCAGCCCGGAGAGCAGCTGGGATGTGCAAAGCAGATGATCCTCCACACGACCTGGATCTCTGGGGCAGGCATTTGCACAGGGGATTATCCTGGGGGCGACATTACTGACATTGGAATTACTTCCAGGCCGTGCAGAGCGGCCCTTGCGCCTCTGGAAAAGGCAGGGATGCCATTACACCCATTCCTGCTAATCCTAGAACTGCTGGGTCCTCCTGGGGGAAGAATGCAGCCCTTGGCCACGGGGATGCTGGGGAAACCCCAGGCAGAAGCGCAGGAGGGAGGACACCCCAGGTGGGGACACTTTGGGGTGTGTCACCTCCGTGGGGTGACACCCAGGGATCCCCAGCCCATCCTTGCCTGTGCCAGTGGAGGGATGGGGTGGCTTTGGGACGCAGAGCACCAGCCTTCACCCCTCTGCAGTGCTGAGAGCACCCTGGGGACACAGACTGGGAGTTTCCTCCTTTCCCTCATCTCCCACCTTCTCCCCTCTCCCTGTGCAGCAACGCAGCAAACTCACATTCCCAAAGCTGGCAGTGGGAAGCCTCACTCCAGAAGGGACTGTGGACCAAGCCAGGATGGATGCAGATGGGAATCAGGCTGGAAAAAAACCTCCCAAACCCTCTGCCAGGCAGAGCTGGGGAGGCCATGCAGTGGGGTTTGCCTCGTGTCAAACCCCAAATCCCGAGCGCTGCCTGCCAGCTGGTAGGACTTTGTTAAAACCACTTATTCCTTTGATAGTGTTGATAACACAACAGCAAGGAGCAGAAATCACTACCAATCTCTTGGAGTTTGGAGGCTTTATCAGCTCAGCCCAGGTGGTTTTGATTTATTCCCACCACAGTTATTATTCAGCGAGGTGAAATCTCGCACGGGGATGCTCATCCATCCCCCCTGCAGTGAGGAGCTGTGGGTCTCTGGTTGGGTTTGGGGACAGCTGGGCACGGCCAGATCCCCAGGAGCAGCCTTGGAATGTCCCTGTGAAGGGGACAGAGCTGTGCATGGCTGCCTGGGACAACTTCCACTACCAGGATGCCTGACCAACCCCTCCGCTGTGGCTGAGTCTGTCAGCCCCATCTCAGGGCCCAAACCCCATTTCTGTGGGATTTCTTGCTTCCTCAGGGTGCCCCAAGCTCCCTGTGAGGTGCTGCTGGCAGAGCCGAAGCCCCCAGCCCCAAAATGCTGTCCCTGGGGTGCACAGATGGCCCCAGCCTGGCTTTGTTCAGACACACACAAGGGCACTGTATTCCCTCCGCAGGCAGAACTGATTCAAAAGCTCCAGCCTGGAAATAAAACAAGGATATATTCTTTTCAAGCGTGACCTTACTAAAACCCTTTCACTGCCTCCCGTGTGGGATTCCCTGGGCTCTGCCTCCTGCCAGCCTTGCTGCAGGCCATGCTGGATTCCCGCTGGATTTAGGGTTTCATTCAGCCTGGTCACAGTGACAATGTCTGTCACTCCATCTGCACTTGCCTGGGCCCAGCTGGCTGCCCAGAGCCCCTCACCCCACACCCTGACCAACCCCAGATTTTGGGGGTTCCTCCCTCAAAGGAGACTTTTAATGTTTTAAAAACGACCCGCTGCGACTGGGGATGCTGCTAGAAGCAGGAGGCTCAGGGTAAACCCAGCAATTCTTCCCCTGGCAGGGATTTTAGGGCATGCAGGGGCTATGTCAGAGCTGTGAAAGAGCAAAATCTGGCCTGCAGACCTCCTGCTAGGAGCCATGTGGATGAGGGCCTGGCTGGAATGCTGGGATGCTGCAGGGACAGGGCAGGGAAAAAAGCTTCAGCTGCTTTTTCCCTGCTGCAATGGAACAGCAAAGCGCTTTGCTCC
>VZRM01005542.1:809255-859317 GCA_013397955.1 Grantiella picta
TTCCCAGCCATCCCCTGCCATTCCCAGCCATTCCCAGCCATTCCCTGCCCTTCCCAGCCATTCCCTGCCATTCTCTGCCATTCCCTGCCATTCTCTGCCATTCCCAGCCATCCCCTGCCATTCCCAGCCATTCCCAGCCATTCCCAGCCATTCCTGGCTCCCAGGCCAGCTGGTGCTCTGCAGCCTGCAGGGATTTCTCAGGAGGATTTGGGAGAACCCCCAAATTCCAGCGTCCTTGCTCTTTGATCCCAATTCCCTGAGGGGCAAACAGGCACGCAAAACTCCCCAGAAGTTTTGCAAAAGACACAAACGCAGGTGGCCTGTGAGATAACAGCCTTCCAAAATCGTGGAGACAGCAGATGAAGTTGTTCTATTCCGTCAGAGCTGCAGTGATCTTCCACACCTCAAGCACTGCAGTGGGATCAAACCTGGTTTAGCTTATCCCCCTGGAAAAGGCAGCTCTAGGATGATTCCTTGCAACCTGACAAATTTAAGTATCATTAAGGGTTGGAAAAAACCTCCCAAGATCACTGAGTCCAACCTTGCAGGTTGGCTGAAGCTGACAGAAGCCAGTTTTGCCCATGGGGACACAACTGTGGATCATTCATGTGACTTTCCTGGCTGTCCCTGCTCCTTGGACTAAACAAATTCCAGAGCCACGGAATGTCCTGGGCTGCTCCTGACTGTGAGGATGTGCTGAAGATCCTCTCTCCTTGCTTTGATACAAGATCTCATCTCTGCTTTGATATTTGGGGAGAAGAAGTGTAAGCACTTCGCAACAGCCCTTTGATTTTGTCCAATTAATTCCTGGTTTGCTTCATTACTGCTCAGCAGCAAATGATCTTAGCTTTTCCCTGCCAACACCTGACACAAGTCCCTTTGAAAGCACAGGCAGAACTGCAGGATCTATTACAGGGATGCTGAGAAAAGCTCGGCAAGGAGCTGCTGCTCTCCCCAGGTACAGAGAGGGGCAGCTGAGGTAAGGGGGGAACTAAAAACTCCAAATATCGATTTGTTGAAGGAGCTGATGCTGAGGTTCACTCTCCATGTTTTAGGAGACACAATTTGGTTGTGTTCCTGAGAGGAACTGCTGCAGCCCTGCACAGACATCAGGGTGGAAATGCAAGATTTCAAATCATGCTGAGTTTGGCTTTTTTTGGCATCTGAGCTCTGAAAAGAAAGCTCCAAACTTTGCTAGGGGCTGGGTCATGCAAGCAGGACAAGAATAAATTCCTCCCCAGTGTCCCCTCCTTGTGGGACAGCTCAGGGCAAGGCAGGCAGCAAGGAGCTCCCAGCTGGGAAGCCTAGAGGGACAACTTCCACTATCCCAGGTTGCTCCAAGCTCTGTCCAGCCTGGCCTGGGACACTGCCAGGGATCCAGGGGCACCACAGCTTCTCTGGGAATTCTATTCCAGGGCCTCCCCACCCTCACAGGGAGGAATTCCTTCCCAATATCCCATTTCTCCCTCTTCCTCAGGCAGTGGGAAGCCATTCCCTGTGTCCTGTCCCTCCAGCCCTTGTCCCCAGTCCCTCTCCAGCTCTCCTGGAGCTCCTTTAGGCCCTGGAAGGAGCTCTGAGCTCTCCCTGGATCTTCCTCTTCTCCAGGTGAACATTCCCAGCCCTCCCAGCCTGGCTCCAGAAGGGCTTGCAGCATCTCTGTGGCTCCTCTGGACTCTCCTGCAGCTCCACATCCTCCTGATCCAGTTCTGTTCAGCCTCCTCCCTTTCCCCTTGTTTAATTCCAAACCTCCTGCACAGGCAGCTCCCTCAGCTGTGCCCTGGGATGCCCCTGGCTGCTTGGGATTTCTCATGTGTGCCACTCCATCGGCCAGAGGTGACCACTGGACCTCTGGGAGGTGACCTAGAGGGACACACAAGCTCTGCACCTCAGAGAAAAACGCTGAGGAAACTCAGAGGTGACCCTGGAGCTCAGGACACAAGCTGAGTCTTTAATACCTATTCCCTTATGTCTGCTGCAGGGTGCTGATGAGAATCCAGGGCTCTGGGGCTTAGCAGTGAAGGGAAAATGCCACAAGGAGCAGGGATCAGCTGCCAGGGGATTAGCTGCTAAGCAGCCTGCTCAGGAAATGCAGTGTCTGCCTCCATTAAGGGCCTTTCTCTCTAATTAAGGCTCTGCAATGAATTTGTTGCTTCCTAAGGACAACAGGAATGCTCTTTGCCGTGGCTGCCTGAGATGTGGGAGATCTTCCCTGATGAGCCAGTTCCTTCTGACCTCCTTTGGAAGCTCAGCTCTGCTTCCTGAGGCTGATTATAACTGGATCCATTGCTTTGATTACCTCGCACTAATGAGCAATATTACTCCTGATATTTGCTGTGCACTGACTTCCTCAGCACTGCAGCAGCCCAGTGGTAACTCCACGTTCATAATCCATCTCCCTGGATTTCTCCTGGTGCTTCTTCAGGGCTGGTTTGATGTTGGCAAGGGAAGCAAAGACAGCAGCTCTGGGTGAGGTGTCTCTCCCTTTCCAGGGCATCAGGAAGCCAAATTCCTGCAGCTTCCCTTCAGCACAAACTCTTCTTGTGGATATTTCATCCAGGAAGTTTGTCTGCAATGTGTCCTGCCCTTCATCATCCCCGGGGAAAGGAAATCTGCCAGGATGTGCCTGATGGCAGCAGGCAGAATCCCAGATTTCCAGACTGGTTTGGGTTGGAAGGGACCTTAAATCCCATCCCATTCCACCAGGTCCTGGCACAGAGTGCCCAGAGAAGCTGTGGCTGCCCCTGGATCCCTGGAAGTGTCCAAGGCCAGGCTGGACAGGGCTTGGGGCAGCCTGGGACAGTGGAAGGTGTCCCTGCCCATGGCAGGAGTGGGACTGGATGAGCTTTGAGGTCTCTTCCAACCCAAACTCATTCTGTGTTTCCTGCTATGAATTCCCACCTGTTTTAGAATTTAGAAACAAAACAAAAAAATAAAAGATTCAGAGACAGAGCAGCTTCTCTCCATGAGAAACATCAAAGCAGGCTTTCCCATGATGCCCAGGGAACATCCAGCCACGGTGAAGCACCTCAGCTCTTCCCAAGGATTCCCACATGCCCAGGAGATGAAAAGCAGGATGTGAAACACTGATGGTGTCGTGGCCATCCTTAATTACATCCTGGAGGCAGCAAAACTCAAGTCTTCCTCAGCAATGTGCTGTCATCTCCCTAAAAAACCACTGCTCCACTCGACCTCCCTTCTCCTCCAGGCCCAAGGAATGCCAGAGGGTTTGAGTTCATCCGGAAAAAAAATGAGATCCCGAGGGTTTGCTGTGAAATTCTCTTATTTATGCAGAACAAACGAGCACTGGGGGAAACGACTGCCAGGAAAGGTCAAGGAGCTTTAAACCATTTCCAATCTAAACCATTTCCTATCTAAACCATTTCCAGTCAGGTCAGTACCAGGGAAAGGGAAAGGGTTTGTGTTTGAAGGACACAAACGAGTGCTGCACCTTTTTACTCAAAAAATCTGGAGGATGCTCCTCTAAGTGGTGAGGGAAGTCCCACCAGCCCAACAGTATCTCCTTAAACACTGTTTTTCTTCATAACGGATGAAAAAAACATGGAAGCAAAAACTTAGGTTATGATTTCAAGGGTCACGATCTGTGTGCTGTACAGAATAAAGGTGCTGGGGACAAAAGCAGGCCATGAAGCTGTCAGGGATGGACACACCCATTTTTTTGGTAGAATTAGCACAGGAATGCACAGATGTGGTCACCACTGCCTGGGAGGACCAAACATCTTCTCCTACTGCCCAACACCCAGGAATGTGCACACTGGGATTTGGTGCTTTCTGCCATAAAATTCCACTCCATCTGCCTCCAATCCCATTAGTGCCTCCCCACTCTGCTGCTTACTCACACTTCAGCTCTCCCATCCCGTTATTGCATTAAGTCTTTAAATCTGATTACATTGTTTGGAGTTAAATTTAAACCTGATTAACTGCATAAACAATGATTTTTTTCCACTCCTGGCCCTATATCAGGGCTGGGAGCCCTGTGGGGCAATTCCTCTTCCTGCAGGGAGTGTACTGACCATCCTTTTGCCTTGTCCTACAGCCTTTAATTACCATCTGGGTGCTGCAGTCAGGAACTCTCATGAACAGCCTTGACAGCTCGCCAGCATCTTGACTTTGCTTTGACATTTAATTGCCCAGAAATGCAAATGGTATTGGATTCTCCAGCTCTGAGCCTGCAGTAACCGAGGCAATGAAATAAAGGAACACATCCCATGGCTGTGACAGGCTGGGTGGTGATCATAAAGCCTGGGAGAGTTGGGGTGATCAGCCTGGAGAAGAGAAGCTCCAGGGAGACCTTAGAGCTCCTTCCAGGGCCTAAAGGAGCTCCAGGAGAGCTGGAGAGGGACTGGGGACAAGGGATGGAGGGACAGGAAAAGGAAAAATGGATTTAAGCTGAAAGAGGGGAGATTTAGGTTTGATATATGGAAGAAATTATTCCCTGTGAGGGAGGTGAGGCCCTGGCACAGAGTGCCCAGAGAAGCTGTGCTGCCCCTGGATCCCTGGCAGTGTCCAAGGCCAGGCTGGACAGGGCTTGGAGCAGCCTGGGACAGTGCAAGGTGTCCCTGCCATGGCAGCGGTGGAACAGGACAGGTTTAACATTCCTTCAACCCCAAACCATTCTGGGATTCCATGATCCTATCAAGTCCCACCACAGAGGGCAGCTCAGTGAAGCCTTTCCTCCTGAACCTGGCCCTGATGTGGCATCCTGGAGGTCTGCAATCCACCCCTGCTCTGCCCCAGGTGACCAGGGTGACCTTGGGCACTTGTCCCAGTGCAGACTGACCAGCTCTGGGGCGGTCACTCACTCTGAAGAGCCCTCACATGCTTCCCACGAAAGCCAATCCACCTCCCAAGCAGCAGGAGCAGGTGGCTGTCACCAGAGCAGGATGTCCCTGGCCATCCAAAGCACAGCTCTCCCAGATCCCAGCCTGTCCCCCGAGCAGCAGCTCCTCATTTCACAGCCCTCTGCCTCTCTGGCTGCTGCCCAAAACTGGGATTTGACACAATGGACTCACGGATTGAGCTCAGGGGAGGTTTGCAGAGCAGATGGGAGATGGCAGCTCGTTCCCTGTGGCTGTGGACACACAGAACTTCCCCAGGACAGGAGGAAACACAAACATCCTCCAGCATCCCCACAAGGCTGCCTTGCACAAACCCATCTCCTGGCATTTCCTAAGGAATCCTCAGTGCTGCAGCCTCCAGGGATGGCCTGCTGGACCCAAAAGCTTGGCTGCTTTTCCCAAGGGAATGAGCCAAACAAACGGTCTCTCTTCTCCCACTCCATTCCTCCCTTGGACACCTCCAAAGTCCTACAAAACTGCCAGATGTGTGTTCCTTTTGGGTACTTCTCTTAACCAGCTGCCACTGTGAAGAGCAGCCTGGGATGGGAGGTGAAACAGCATCAGCATGGAAAGGGTTGGAAGAAAGGATTTGTAAGGTCCCTTCCAACCCAAACCATCCCATGATTTTATAACTGCAGCCTGCACTTGGTCATTTCCATCCTTGGCTCAAATCTAAATCAGCCTTAGGCTCTCTCTCCCAAACTTTCCCATTCCTGATGGCTAATCCCTGTTGAAGGAGATGTCTATGGGCTCATCAGAACTTATTCAGGCCATTGCCCATATTCCCAATCCCAAAGTGGGGGAAAGGTAAATTTAACCACATTTCCATTGCTATGACTGAAGTGCCAAACTTCTTGCTGCACCCATGGAAACCCAAAGCTCCACCAGCTTGCTTAGGACTTGAAGACCATCCCAGTTCCCCTCTCCAACCTCCTCTCCTCCCCTCTGTGCATGCCCAGCTTATTCCTTTTTCCTGAGGAGGAAAAAGGTCTCATTTTCCAGCTGCTCTCCACCACGGTTTGCAATCACCTCCATTCCCGGGTTGGCCCTTGTCTCCAGCCCTCCATTCCCACACCACCACCATCCTCCAGCTGAGGCTGGGCTGACATGAATTCCCCCAACATTCAGGACAGCTCACAGCACCTTTTTGGGGTGATTTCTGAGTTCCCCTTCGAGCCCTTCCATCGACTTGACCGAATAAATCCCTGTGCACCATCACCATCACCTCCTCAGGAAAATCCATCACCACCCACCTGACCTCCAAACGCTCAACAAACCCTTCCCTCTGCCTCTCTGACACGTTTTTAGGAGGATGTGGGTTCTTTCAAAACATTCTCCTCGGTGTTTCACTAAACATTGCTCCTGGCCAGCCCTTTAAAGCTCGTGTTCACTGGTGAGAGCCTGACGAGCGCAAAAGTGACACATTAAACCTCCCGGGATGTTCTGTGTAACAGGGATGCCCAGAGCCATCAGCAAAACACATCTCAGGGACCTGAGCACTCCCAGCAGCGTTCCTGAGCTCTCCCTCACATCTGTAGGAAACAGCAGCCCTGCCCATCTGATTTATCCACCTGCTCAGCACAGCCACTGCAGCATCTCTGCAACAGGACATCAGCTAATTATCACTAATTTTATGCTTTCTGCTTTTAATAAGATTGCTGGATTCACACAGCAGCAGCAGGAGAAGGAGGAAGGAGGAGAATATGGATCACCTGGTCTTTCTGCTCTATTTCTTCCCCCTCCAACAGGATGGGAAGCTGCTCCCTGGAGAGCATCACTTTAGATCTGTGCTTTCAGCCAGGAGCCTCTGGAAGATTCCAGGCAGCCTGAGAGATACGGAGCTCTCAGCAGCAGAGCTGACAGGACACAGGGAATGGCTTCCCACTGCCAGAGGGCAGGGATGAATGGGAGATTGGGAATTGGGAATCCCTGGCTGGGATGGAATTCCCAGAGAAGCTGTGGTGCCCCTGGATCCCTGGCAGTGTCCAAGGCCAGGCTGGACAGAGCTTGGAGAACCTGGGATAGTGGAAGGTGTCCCTGAACATGGATGGGGATGGCACTGGATGGGTTTTAAGGTCCTTTCCAACCCAAATCCCTCTGGAAAACTCTCCTTCATTTTCTGCTGACCCCTTGGGCTTCACACAGCCCTGCTCTGCTTCGGGATTTGTCTGCAAGAGACCAAAGGGAAAGTCCAAGGACCAGGATTTCACATTCCCTGCAAAGCTCCGCTTTAGAAATCCTTCCCATCACCATGGATACTGGAGCACTGGGAATGCACCACTCACCACAGCCAGCCTGGGTGGATGCTGCCAGGAAAACACAGTTAGGAAGCTCTGAGCTCACCTCAAACATAGGAAAAAGGCAGGAGAAAGGCAGGAGAAATACAGGGAGAAACAGAGGGAGAAACAGGCAGAAACACAGGGAGAAACAGGGAGAAACATAGGGAAAACACAGGCGAAACACAGGGAGAAACACAGGGAGAAACACAGGGAGAAACACAGGGAGAAACACAGGGAGAAACACAGGGAAAACACAGGGAAAACACAGGGAAAACACAGGGAGAAACACAGGGAGAAACACAGGGAGAAACACAGGAGAAACACAGGAGAAACACAGGGAGAAACACAGGAGAAACACAGGGAGAAACACAGGGAGAAACACAGGGAGAAACACAGGGATAAACACAGGGAGAAACAGGAAAACACAGGAAAACCACAGTAATTCACCTTTTCTTCTCTGGTAACTCCTTCTTCCAGGCCCTGGGCTCTGAGCCCCTACATCTGGATTCCAGCCTCCCAGGTTGGAAAAGGCTAGATTTGGGATTAATCCCAAAATGTGATAGCAACCAGGTTGTTTTAGTGCTGCAGATACCCAAAAAACCAGCCTGGATTACAGAGACTCCAAACCATGGAGGGAACAGGATTTGCAGGGATGGGAAAGCATCTCATTTCCAGACTAAGAATAAGCAGAAGTCCTGCCTCAGACAGGGAGAATGGGCACAGAAGGAATTCCACAGGTCCCTTTTCCTCCTCTGGCTGGGGCTGGAAGTGGCCTCAGGCAAAAAAATCCCAAATTCTCTTTGGAAATCCCACTCCCTCGAGCTCAGAAGATGTTTTGAAGTGGCCTCTTGGGAGCCCAAACTGAGATTCCCAAGGAAAATAAACCCCAGAGAGGTTTTATCACTGAGTGATAAAAGCACTGAAAGCAGCTGGAAACTGGGAATGGTGTAGGGAAAGGAGGATGAGAGGCAGGGAAACCACTGCACTGGATGGATTATGAAAAGGCTGTAGATCCATTAATAAAAAAGGAAGGAGAAGAAATCAATAATCCTGGAAGAGCAGAGATAATGACTGCCTTTAAAAAAAATTAATCTTTAATAAGAAGGGACGTCTGGCTAATTAGGGAGTAATGAAGAACTTGCCAGTGTTTCTACAGAGGAGGAGGAGTGAGGGGGTTCTGTACCCACAACTGGAGGGAATCCGAATCACTGGAGCAGAGCAATCCATCCTGGTGTCACCAGGGAAGCCTAATGGACTCACTGAATCATTCATGATTATTTATGAAGAAGTGAAGAATCCAGGAAATACCAGGGGATGGGAAGGGGGGGGGATAATTCACATTTATTTCAGTAATAGGTTTGGGGTTTTTTTCAGAGCAAAGTGCTTCCAAGACCTTAAAGAAAAAGCAGGCTAAGGAGGAAAGGGGTCACAGATATAGCTCCAAAAGAATGGGGTGCTGGGATGCCAAGGCCACCGCTGACCATGTCCCCAAGTGCCACATCCACAGGGCTTTTAAATCCCTCCAGGGATGGGGACTCCACCACTGCTCTGGGCAGCTGTGCCAGGGCTGGACAACCCTTTTGGGAAAGGAATTTCTCCTAATATCCAGCCTAAAGCTCTCCTGGTGCACTTTGAGGCCATCTCCTCGTGTCCCACCTGTGGGATGCTCACCCCACAGCAGAGCTGGCCCAGTGGGATTAGCCCAGTGCTCTGCCTGAGCTCGTTAGCCCTGACCCTTAATGAGCTCCCAGGTGGTCACCTTGAGTGTCCCTGCAGGACCCCTCGGACTGACAATCCAGAGGCACAGGACAAGCCTGGATTTGTCCCGTGGCTGCCCTTTGTCCTGTCTGTCCCACCCAGCTCTGGTGCCCGTGAGGGAATGGAGGACAAAGGAACACAAATGGCACAGAGGACCAGGGGTTTTAATAAACTCTGCAATGTGAGGTTTGGGCTTTTTTCAGTGGCTTTTTCCTTTTTTTCCTTGGCTTTTCCAAGGTGAGGGCTGAGTCTCAGCAGTGCCAGGGCCTGCTCCTTTCCCTTGAAGGCTTTGCCTTATTTAAATACATTTCCAATTAAACCTAGAACCAATTTTGAATACAGAAGGGAAAAGCAGCTCATTAAGCAAAGCTTGCCCAGGCTTGTTCTTCCTATTTTTCACTCAAGCCCAGGGAAGGAACTCCCAGCAAAGCCACAGAAACCTACCCAGAACATGGAGCAGCACCAGGAGCCAACAGCTCTGTGGGTTCTGAGCTGTGAAAGCCACCAAGGAGGACCTGAGAGCCACAGGATGAGGCCTGGGACACTGCCAGGGATCCAGGGCCAGCCACAGCTTCTCTGGGAATTCCAGCCCAGCCAGGAATTCCCAATTCCCAATCTCCCATCTCTCCCTGCCCTCTGGCAGGGGGAAGCCATTCCCTCTGTCCTGTCCCTCCATCCCTTGTCCCCAGTCCCTCTCCAGCTCTCCTGGAGCTCCTTCAGGCACTGGCAGGAGCTCTGAGCTCTCCCTGGAGCTTCTCTTCTCCAGGGGAACATTCCCAGCTCTCCCAGCCTGGCTCCAGCCTTTGGAGCATCTCCATATCCCATTTATTTACCATCACATATATTTAATTACAGACCATTTTATCAGCCACTCTGAACACAGGCATCAAAAATAATCATCTCTATATCAACCCTGCCTCAGAATAAACACCTATTTTTTGCTGCAGAGCTCTGCAGCCACCAAGGCCACCTGCCTTTAAAAGTCTCTCCTTCAGGAAGAGGTTGGTTGATGTATTTCTGCACAATTTCTGCACATGCAAAATGGGGAAGGCAGCAAGTTGTTACATAAAGCGTTACATAAATTACCTACCGACTGCACAGAAATGTTCAAACCCCACCAACCTCATGCTGAAGGAATCAATCACTTCAAGTTACCACAGATATTCCTGACATCCAGGAGGAATGAAGGAGGCAGAATCAGGCCTCAAATTCCACACTGGACACACAGTTGTGACATTTGTTGCACCCAGGCATCTCCTGGCTCCTTCAAACTGTAACTGCAAATCAACTTGGAGACCCCAGACCGAGTGAACTATTTAAACCAAATGGCTGCAATAAAAGAAATATTGATTTCATAAATATTTCACCAAGGTTAAAAGCTTCTCCCTGACATGGAGATGAGGCACAGAACTCTGCTCTGGATCCCTGGGAAGCACAGTTAGGAACAGGTCATGTTTTGCAGTGGAGTTTAAATCAGCACAGCCCCCTTGAACTCCACAAGCAGCACGTGATGGTGTTGGTCCCATAAGCTTCATTACATTTAATTTAAATCAACTGTATTTTGGGGCATGTACAAGGAAAATGGATGTTCTCCTGGGCTCAGGAGCCCTGCTGGGATGTGACCTCTTCAGGAAAGGCTGCATTAATACAAACCCCACTGGTAGGTTTTGTTTTAAATTACACTTATTTTAACTGTTTACAACACATTCACTAGGAGGGAACTGAGCCCTGACCTACCTGATGTTAACTCTGAACAAATCACAGAATCATGGAATGATTTGGGTTGGAAGGGATCTTAAATCCCATCCAGTTCCATGACCAAGGGACACTTTCCACTATCCCAGGCTGCTCCAAGCCCTGTCCAACCCAGCCTGGAACATTTCCAGGGATTTCCAGCCACAGCTTCTCTGCTCCAGTGCCTCACCAGCCTCACAACAAATAATTTCTTCCTTAAATTTAGGCTGAATCAATCCTCTTTTAGATTAAAACCATCACCCCTTGTCCTATCACAACAAGTCCTGCTAAAAAGTCTGTCCCTCCCTGCCGGGGTCACTGTCAGGTTTGTGAACCCAAAGCTCTGGGGACCTGACGTGATTCATGAGTGTGTAACAATTCCCAGCTCTGCTGAAGCCAAACCCCTGGCATATGGCTTTTATCCCACCACACACAGCTTGCTGCAGTCGTGACATAAATCATTCCTTGACTCCCCTTTGGATGAACCCCAAGGTGAACCGAGGTGCCAAATGCTGAGTGCACAAGGTCCGTGCAAGGCAATCTGTGCTAATTGCCACAAATGACCTTGTGCAGTATCACCCTCCTGTCACTGCCTCTGCCAAGCTGCAGACCATCCCAGGAATTGCAACAGCACCATAAAAGCATCCACCTTTTCCCCCTCAGCTGCAGAAACGTCCCAGAACTGCAGGATGTGTTCCCACAGCTCACACACAGCTCATGTTTGAGGCCAACCTTCCACCAGACCAGGCTGCTCCTCTTCAACCCAGTTTGGAACAAACTGAATGAAATTTCTTTGCCCCGAAGCCTCCCCAGGTGCTGGAGCCCAGTGAGGTGAGAATGGAGAATGTTGAGCCTAGATGGGATCTTAACCCCCTTCCCCTTTCCTCCTCCCACCTTTCCACCCTGCAGCACATTCTCCAGGCTTCCCACGATGAGGAGACATCCCAGAATCGCTGAGGTTGCAAAAGATCTCCAAGGCCATCGAGCCCAAGCTGTGCCCAATGCCCACCTTGTCCCCAGCCCAGAGCCCTGAGTGCCACAGCCAGGAATTCCTTGGACACCTGCAGGGATGGGGACTGCAAACCTCCCTGGGCAGCTCCTGCCAATGCTTAACCACTCTTCAGTGAAGAAATTCCTCCTAATGTCCAACCCTGATGAGAGGCTGTTCCCTCTCCTCCTGTCCCTGTTCCCTGGGATAAGTTCCCAAATCCCCCCTGGCTGTCCCTCCTGTCAGGAGCTGTGCAGAGCCTCAAGGTCCCCCTGAGCCTCCTTTGCTCCAGGCTAAAGCAGATCAGTGTGCTGCCCTTCCTCTGGCACTTTCCCACCCCTCCCAGCTCCTCCAGGGATCACATCCCAGGCCAGCAGGCACATCTGGCACAACCAAACAGGAACCTGCTCAACAGGCAGTGCTCAGCCGGCAACAAAGCACCTGCCAGCCAGGAATGGGGGAAAGATCCTCCCGGGAGCTGCCTGAGGCTTGTCCTTCCCCAGGTGACAGCCTGGCAGCACGGCTGGAAATCCATGCAGAGCCCAAGCTGCAGACGGATGGAGTTCTCACTCCTCTGGCCGCAGCTCCAGGAGCACAGCACGATTCCCACAGTCCATCCCAGCAATGACCTCCCTGCCCCTCAATCTGGGCTGTCAGCTGCTGTAAGCAGGGCAGGGGGAAGGTGCAGTGCCCACTGCCAGAGGGCAGCATTTAAAATGAAAAAATAAAAAAATCCCATAGCCACAAAATTTAACTGCTGTGCTCCGGGGGAGGTGAGAAATCATTTCAGAGGTGAGAAACTGTCTAAGCTCTGCTCTGATTCACCGAGGTGTGGGCTGCTGGCGGCAGAGCTCAGCAAATGCCCCCTGAGGTCCCCATTTCCTGGGAACAAAACGTCAGGATGGAAGAAGTGTTGGTGCAGGATGGGAACAGGACAGACTGAGCCACGCCTGGGCTGTGTGGGCTTTGTGTGACAGCGTGACATGAGCCACCACCGCTGCTCCTGTCACAGAACAGCCTCCCAGAGAGCTGCCTGGGGATCGGGAATGGCACAAGAAAGGGAGAGCTGGCTGAACTACAAAGGAGCACCGAGGAGTGAACGTGGGGATGATCAGAGGTGTCCTGGCTGCTCCCTCAGACAGCAGCGCTGAGATTTCAGTGTTTGCCACCAAACTGAAGCTTGTTTTACACTTCTGTCTTGTCCCCTGCCAAAAGAGAGTGCTGTGCTCCCAGGGACAGTGGCATCTGTCCCAGAGACACCACAGCCCTCACCCAGCAAGGGCTCTCCCGATTTACCGTCCCACATTCCCAGATGCAGAACGCATTTCAGTCATGCCCCCAAATCTCTGTGACTCCAATCTGAGCCTGAGCAAGGATGGAAGAGCTTTCCCAGGGAGGGAGGCTGATGCTCCCCTTGTGCCCTTGATGGGATTTCACCCAGCCTTGACAGCTCCTCCACCTTGCTGGAAGTTCCCAGCTCATCTCCACGTGCTCCTTTGGGAATTCCCATCACACCACGGTGGGGTTGCTGGGCTGGAGGAAGGGAATTGGTGCTGAATACACATTTCCAGGGGGGTTTGTGCAATTATTTGCCCAGGACGACGAAGCAAATCCTCGGCAGGGAGAAATGATCTCCAGCCCACCCCTTGATGAGGAATAAACAGCCAGGGCTGCACCTCCCAGCATCTTCCCACTCCCCCCTGCGCCAGCCCGGATCCCTGGGTGCTCTGGGTGGCACAGCCCTGTCAGGAAGGGCAGGAAGGGAACAGAGGCTCTGCCCCCAGAGCAGTGGCTGTGCCTTGAAATCAATAAATGTGCCTTGTTAGGAATAATCCACCCCAGAGCTCGGCACAGCCCCCCTTCCCCCAGCTTTACATCCTCCGACAGAGAGAACACAGCACAGAATCAGAGAAACCTGCTTGGAAAGGGATCAAAATCAGACCTCTGGGTTTGCCTCCGCAGACAGAAAAGTCCTTCCCAAGCAGGAATCCCAGAGGCACAGGGAAGCCTCCAGGTTAGAGACCCTGGGCAGTCAGTGTGGGCTGGAAACCACAGAATGCCAGGATGGTTTGGGTTGCAAGGGATCTTAAATCCCATTTTGGTACACCCCTTGCCATGAGGAAGGACACTTTCCACTGTCCCAGGCTGCTCCAAGCCCTGTCCAGCCTGTGCTGGAACACTTCCAGGGAGAGGAAAAATGGTGAAGTTAACAGAGTCAGTGAATGAATACATCTGGAATCAAGGGGCAGTGGTTATATGGGGAAACAGAGGGATTTCAGCAGAGGAAACCCCAAGAGCTGCAGGTAGAAAGGACAGGCTTTGTGCATCCTCAAGCTGAGAGCAAAGCCATAACCCATCATTAATCCACACACCAATGCTGCCAGAGGGAACAGCAACAAGAAGGGAACTGACCATGCAAATGCAGAGAGGCCAGGAGCAAGGGAAAAAAGACAGAATTAATGCAAGGGTCCAATGCCCAGAAAGAAAAAAAAAAGGATCACCAGTTGGAAGATGCTCCACGTTTTCAGAGGTGGTGCAAACAATTCCAGTGATATTTCCCAGGTATTTAGGCTTTACACCAAGTGAGAAGCAGCAGCCCCAGTGTGGCTGGGATCTCCACAGCATGAACAAGTCACAAACACGATCTTCCACTCCAGTGGCTCTGTGCTGCTGCATCTGCCTCCCCAGAGCTGGGCTGCCCTTATCCCAGCTGCGGATCCAACCCGCTCCTCTCGGGAATGGCAACTGTGTTTGCAGCACACAGCACTCCAGGCAACATCCCTGCATGCCTTATTAACATCCAATTCCCAGCTTTTTTTTGGTTTCAAACCCATCAACTCATATAAGGTTAGTAAAGGGGAAAGGGTAATTAACATTGATGGGAAATCCCTCAACTGCCAGATCGCTCCCAGGGCAATTTCTGCTGCTACAGAACTGAGTGGGCTCCTCTGAACACCCCTTTATTTTTGTGACACAGGGAATTTAATGGCTCGTTAAATACAAAAACATGGCCCAAAACCCAGTCCATGCTGTGCCTGCTGTGTTTTAGGCTGGCATCACCTCTCACAGTCACCTCTCTGCCCTCACCTGCTGCTGGCTAAAGAAAATTTCAAACAGAACTTGGTTTTGTTCTTTCTCCCTAGAAATTCTGCTCTGAGCAGAGCCTCTGCTGAGCTTTTCCAGCCAGCTCCAGGTCAAGCTGTCCCCAAAGCAGCAAGCAATTCTGAAGGCAAAGTATGTGTTGGTTCAGACTGCAAACAAAATTTCCCTTTGAATAGGAAAGGTGAATTGTCTGACCTGCTGTTCTCAGCTCTGGTCTCCTTCCTGCATTAATCAGGGAGGTGCCACTGGAATGGGTGAGAGCTGGGCTCTGTTTCTATTTATTTCTATCTCTGCGTCTCCCTGTTCAAGAGTTTAATAGATTTCCTATTTCTGACCACCTGGCAGGACCCTCAACCACCCCTCAGTGCTGACCCAGACCCCAAACCATCCTTCCAGTTACCACTGGATGCTCCAGGAGGATTTGAGAAACTCACCCTGAGAGCTTGTGCTCCTCACAGCAATTCCACATCAGCTTCTGCCTCTCCTTCCAGGACATCACCTGAGCCAGGGTCACCAGAGATTTATACCCCCAGCTCTCCCTGGCTTATGAGCTTGCTCTAAATAGGTATTTATCCAATTCCCCCCAACAGGACGATCTGAATGAACAGGGAATGAGCTGGCTTATTTATAAGCCAATTTAATAGGTAAAATGCCTCATCCCAAGAACAAACAAAGCAGGGACCAAGGTTGGCAAAAGAGCAGTTTTGAGAGTTGTTATGTTTCAGCTGAGCTTTTCTTTAATTATTCTTTCATACGGCTGGGAAGGGCGATGCAATTTGAAGGCACTCTTGAATTAAATAAGTGTGTGCAACTAACACAAGTTCATAAAGGGCTGCTGGAAGTTCCTTCCAAGTACAGGAAAGGGAAGGCAAATATCTCCCAGTGCTCTGTGTTGGATTGCTAGAAAGCACACTGCAGGACTCCAGAAAGGATTCTGTGGTCATGCAGGAACAGGTTGTGGCAAGAGGAGAAAAGAAGAAAAACTTAAGATTAGTGTTAGGAAGGAATTGCTCCCTGTGAGGGTGGGGTGGACCTGGCACAGGCTTTCCAGAAAAGCTGCCCCTGGATCCTGGAAGTGTCCAAGGCCAGGCTGGATGGGACTTGAAGCACCCTGGGATAGTGGAAGGTGTCCTTGCCCATGGCAGGGGGTTGGAATGAGATGATCTTGCAGGTCCCTTCCAGCCCAACCCATTTTGGGATTCTGTCAGTGACACCAAGCAAAGTTTTCCCTTTACAAACCTAAACTCGGGGTGCTGCATTATTTAGAAGAGCAGGAATAAGCAATGCAGAGTAGCCCCAAAGCCTCAACATTTCCCCAGCAAAGATCCACCCTGCAGCACTGTCAGCTCTCCAAGAGCATCCTGTGAAACCTGGAAAATCAACAGCAAAGCTTTTGCACACTCTCGAGTCATTTATTTAACACCAGGCACCGTGTTTGCTCTGATTCCCAATTCTCCTGTTTTTCCAGGCTGGGGATGTGGTGACAGGGAAATCTCTAGGAACGGGTAATGCTGAAATTTCCATGAAAGAGAGACAACAATTAATCCCTGGGTTAATCTCCCTCATCCCAGCTAGGGTGCTCCTGACCTGCACCCCAGTAAACACAGCAAGATCCAGCCAGGGAGGTTCTTCATTCAGCAAGTGGCCGAGAGAAGAAAAAAGATGAGGAGAGAAAGGACAAGGTTTGATATTTACCGAGTGCAGGAACCCTGTGGATGAAGATGGACTCCACCAGAGCTCAATCTGCTTGTTGAGATGCTTCAAAGCCTGTGCAGAGCCTGAGCCAGATGGTGCAACACAGCATCAGACTGGTCAGGTTGGATATTTTTGGACTCAGAATCATGGAATGGTTTGGGCTGGAAGGATCTCAAAGCTCATCCAGCTCCTTCCCTGCCATGGGCAGGGACACCTTCCACTATCCCAGGCTGCTCCAAACCCTGTCCAGCCTGGCCTTGGGCACTGCCAGGGATCCAGGGGCAGCCACAGATTCTCTGGGTAACCTGTGCCAGGGAGGAATTTTTTCCTCGTATCTAATCTAAACTTCCCACTGGAATGCAACAAAAGCTGCAGCAATTCACACACTCTGAGATGACCCTGGGCCCATTTCCATCTGCAAATAACCAAGAGGTCACCTGCTGCCTCCTGGGCTCCAGGAACCCCTCAGAGAACTTGCTGTACCACGTTGCATTTGATTAACAGAATAGCTGGGGTTGCTCCTTACTCCATTAACTGCAGTGAGTGCAGAAAAGACAGCTGACAGGAAGCTTTTATCCCAATAAATTATCAGGAGAATGCAGCATCACCTAAACCTCCCCTGGCACAACTTGAGGCCATTTCCTCTCATGCTGTCCCTGTTCCCTGGGAGCAGAGCCTGATCCCCCCGAGCCTCCTTTTCTCCAGGCTGAGCCCTCCCAGCCACTCCTCATCAGATTTGTGCTCCAGATCCTGACATTTCTTTGCATTTTCTGTCTCCAAAGCCTCTCAGCCTGTTTGCCATCCTCTCGATTTGGCCCCAGAAGAATGGAGAAGGTGGGAAGGCAGGCTGGGCATTGCTGGAGAAGGAGAGGACGGATCCTGGTGCAAATGGCAGGTGATGGAAAAAGGCTGGTGGCACTCAGGAAGGCTTGGGAAAGAGCAGAGGGAAACATTAAGGATTCTCCTTGCTTCTGTTTTAGCAGCAAATATTTTACTTTGCAAAGGCAAACAGATCTTGGTCGTACAGCAACTCCCTGGATACCTCCCCAGGCACTGGGGGCTACAGGAATTCCCATGGACACAGCAGCAGCACATTCCCAGTGCCTCAAGAAAGCAGCTCCCCTCAAAAGTTCCTCTGGCAGCTAACACAGCCAAGGAAAATCCTATCTGCTCATCCCCGTCTCAGCTCTGGTGTCCCCTGGGAGGAACTGAGAGGCACTGGCAATGTTTCCCACCCTGGTTCTTCCCAAAAGTGCAAACCAGCTGGAATAAAGTCCCAGTGTGCGATTGTTGACTCTGAACAGAGATCACCTGCATCCCTCATCCCATCTGTGCTAGGACAGGAGGAGCTGAGCTCCAGGTGACACCTGTGCTGATGATCCTCTGCCTGCTGACCATCACTGCTGATCCTGCACAGCGTGGGATGGAAATTCCCAGGGCTGGGCTCTGCTGGGGTTTGCAATCCCAGGATAACTTGTGCCTTCAGCCTGGGCAATGCCACCCCAGGCAGTTAAATGCCATGTAAAAGTAAAATGGACAGCACTGTTTTCCTTCCACTGAAGCCAAGACTTGTTTCTGCTTCTCTCCAAGACGAACTGGACATGCTGTCTGACCTCCTCAAGGAGAGAGAGCTCCCACCCCGGAGTCTTGCTCTACAATCTTGCAATCATTTTGGTTGGAAAAGCTTTCTAAGGCCATGGAGTCTGACCCTTCCCCCAGCACTGCCAAGGCCACCACTGCCCCATGTCCCCAAGTGCCACATCCACGTGGCCTTTAAACCCCTCCAGGGATGGGGACTGCACCTCACTCCTCACTGGACTTGTGCTCCAGAGCCTTCACCAGCTCTGCTGCCCTTCCTTGGATGCACAAAGCACAAGGAATGTGGATGAGAGAGGAGAGAAGAGGCAAAGCCTCACCATCCCAACCCAAAGCAGAGGGAATTTCCTTCCCGCACTGCCCAAGAAGAGCTCAATCTCTCCACCATGGCACCCCTGACCTCTTCAGCCTGTTTCTTTGTGCATGACAAATCCAGGCTCACCTTTGCTGTAGCTGGGATATGCTCTGCATCACTGCCTCTCCATTCCCTAACCCAGAAACCTTCCAAATCTGCTACCAGAACCCACAAACTTCTGGGAGACCTTTTTAACCTGCGCCAGCAGCAGAAAAATGATTTTAAGACAAGAGTTTGACCAACTGGATGGGATTTCAGGGCTGTCAGAGACAGGAGACCCTGGGGATCCTTCCCAGTCCATTTGTTCATGTACACATCCATCCATCCATGTATCCATAAAAACACATCATCGAGCTGCTGAGCCTGCACTCTCCACACATTTTCAGCAAAAACAAGAGGGACTCAGATGCACAAGGAATAAATGATTCAGCTCCATCTTGTGCTCCTGCTTTTGGCATGCCAAGCAGCACTCCAGCTCGTCAGGATAAAACCCAGACAGCTGCAATAGCTGTGCAAAACTGGGACAATTCAGATTAAAAACCCATTTCCCTCTACGTTTCTCTGGATATTTACCCTGCTCCCAACAACTGTCCTGAAAGGAAGACAGGGAGAGAGAGAGAGAGGATTTGCCACAATCTGTGTCCAGCTTAGGAATCCCAGCTCCCTGAATGACAATCGATTGTGCCTCAACACTGATTATTTTAAACGATCATCTGGGAGAACCTCAGGGAGGAGAGGGAAAATGGGGGCAGATCTTGTGAAAAGCCCTTTGGATTTGGTTCCAAGGGGAGCATGCTGCACTTAGCAGGGACTGCCTTGGGCCTGGCAATCACCTACTGAGGCGTGAATGCTGCTGCTTTCAGGAACAACAGCTCATTCCGGGGTCATCACAGGCTGTGGGGACAATCGCAGCCTCCCTGGGTCGGGAGGGAAGAGCATGGAGGATCCCAAATATTGGTTCACACGTGGAGGTGTTGGAATGGCACAAGGGAATTCAGGAGCTGGCTGATGGGGCTGAACTAAAAGAGGGTGGATTTGGATGGGATATTGGGAAGGAATTCTCGGCTGTGAGGGTGGGAGGGACTGGTACAGGCTGCCCAGAGAAGCTGTGGCTGCCCCTGGATCCCTGGCAGTGTCCAAGGCCAGGCTGGACAGGGCTTGGAGCAACCTGGGACAGTGGAAGGTGTCCCTGCCCGTGGCATGGGATGAGCTTTAAGGTCCCTTCCAACCCAAACCATTCCATGACTCTCCCCTGTGAGTTGGAGTTATCAATGCACTGCTCATCACAGAGATGAGATCAGGCAAAAAGGGACACCCTTTCAGTAAATCTGTGCCCTCAAAAAATGACAGCAGATACTTTTCCAATAGGATCACCACTCCACAGGTGGTTTGGTTCCTAATGCCCAGTCCTAACCAGAACCAAGCTTGGAAATCAAAGGCATTAATTTCCCATTTTATTTTTTTTAAATAACAAAAATCAAGGCAAATGATCTCTTCCCCTGATTTTGTTGGATGGCATCTCAAGGAGCAATCTGAGCTCTGGCCCTGAAATCCCTTCTTCAATTACTCCTTAACACCGCATTTAACCCCACAGACTCTTTTCCCTCCCTAAAAAGCAAACAAACACCAGGCAATGCCAGTGAACTCCGGCAGAAACACAGCTCTCTCAAAGCAGGGGAGATGTCACTGCCCGATTTCCAAAACTCTGAGAGCAATTGCATGAAAATCATCATTTGAAACAATGTTGCAGCCCCACGTTTGTCAGCTACATCAAGGGAACAGTGCCTGGCTAAAGCCCTCCCACGGGAAAAGGGATTTTGAAGGAAAAGCTAAAGCTCTTCTTAGTGGGAAGCAGACACCTCCCACTACCCCAGGTTGCTCCAAGCCCCCTCCAACCCGACCTGAACAGTAAAGAAGTTCTCCCTCGTGTTCAGGTGGAATTCCCTGTATTCCAACCTCTGCCTGTTGCCTCTCATCCGACTGCTCCACATCCCAAGAGCCTGGCTCCATCCTCTGCCTCCCTCCTTCAGCCTCCCTGAGCTCCTGCCAGCAGCTCCCCAGTCACCTGTGCCGCGCTGCCCCTGGGCGTGTGACACCAGCTGGACGCTCCTGCCAGCTGCCACCAGCTCTGGGATCAGTGACTGCACCCCACGTGAAGGGACAAGGGCATGGACACCTCTGTAAGGGCACTGAACATCCAGAGAGGACTTGTTCCTGCTCCCAGAAAAAGGAAATCGGGAAAAGCCCCTTCCAGCAGCAACGGGCACCACCAAACCCTTTCTCCCACAGCATAATGGGGTTACCCCCCTTTTGGGGCATGATGACAAGCGACAGCTTGTCCCTGCATGCACCCACTGACCCAGTTCGGGGTGCAGCCCAGCGATCTGCATCCTGCACGGACCACGTGCTGCCACACAACCTGCCAAAGCATCCCGACACGTTCCTGGAAAGCAATCCAGCCGAATCCCTTCCACTGGGAGGTCCCACCTCCCCAGCTCCTGGTCACAGGTCCCCCCAGCCCGCTCCAATTTGCTGCAGTGGGGGCCAATTATCCCAATGTGCATCCGAGGAGTGACGCCCAGCCCCTTGTGCCCTGTCCGCCCGTGTCCCAGTCACTTCTGCCCCAGTTCCTGCGGTCACTGGTGCGAGGAGGGAGGGAGGGAGGGAGGGAGGCAGAGGGAGGGATGGAGCCGGAGCTGTTGATGGCCACATCCCTGATGGCCACATCCCTGACGCTCTCTCCCAGCATGGATGTGTGTGGGGTGAGCCCGCTGGGGAGCAGCTGATCAGTATTCACCGACAGACCCCTGGCTGCCCACTGCCATCCCTCCTCCTCCTCCTCCCAGTGACTCCCCGGGCGGGAGGAGGTGGCACCCCACGGCTCCCCGCGGTGGATTTCACGCCTCCCTCCTCCTCGCGGAACCATCGCTCCCTGTTGCTTTCCCCAGCTCTGCGGCGCAGATGTCCCCGATCCACCCCCGGGGCTCCGCCAGCTCCTTTGGTAGGACCTCGGCTTGCGGGGGGCAGCCGGCAGGGCTGGATTTTGGGCACCCACGGGGAGCATCACCTGCACGATGCCAACGTCCCCATGCCGAGGGACAACGCTCCTCTCGAGCAAGGGCGCAATACGGAATGGAAGGTGATGGGGGAGGACGCTCCCACCCTGCCAGCTGGGGGAGATGGAATGTGCCGGGGATGCTGACAGAAGCCGGGGTTCACCTTGTGCAGCTTCCACATGGCTCCCAGCGCCTTGACCTCGTGGCTGGAGTGCTTGCCCTCCTCCAGGCACTGGTAGCAGACGGGGCTCTTGCACTGCACGCAGTACATGCTGTGGTTCTCCAGCTCGTGGTCGGTGCAGGTGGAGATCTTGCGGGGGCTCAGCCGGCGGCTGACGCGGCCCTGGGCCGGCGGCACCAGGCGGTGCTTGGCCAGCGGTCCCCGCGGCGGGTGGCAGCGCAGGCGGCACGGGTCGCAGTAGAACACGTCGCACTGCTCGCACATCACGGCCGCCTCCTTGGGCGCCTTCTCGCAGAGCTGGCACCGCAGGGCCGCCGCCCTGCCCTGCTGGTAGCGGTCGATGACGCCCTCGAGCAGGCGGTTGCGGGGGAAGCCGCGCAGCCCGCGCTCGTCCAGCACCAGGCTGCGGTGGCACTGCGGGCAGGTCAGGCACGCGTTGCGCGGCGGCGGCGGCGGAGCCAGCGCGGCGGGGGGAGGCGGCGCGGCCGGCGGGAACACGCGAACGCCGTTCGGCGACTTCTGGCACGGCGTGGTGGGAGCGCTGGCGAAGCCCCCGTAGGAGCCGTAGCCGCTGTCCGCCTCGCTGTACAGGCTCATCTTGTCCAGGTCCAGGTAGTCATAGTCGGAGACGGCCGAGCCCGAGGCGCGGCGGCTCTGCGGAGACTCCGAGTCCGGCGTCTGCACCAGGATGTTGCGGGCGCACGCCTGGCACAGGTTGTGCGAGCAGGGCAGGATGATGGGCTCCCGGTAAAAGGAGCCGCACACCGGGCATTTCAGCTCCTCTTCCATCTCTTCCATAGGGGAGGGAAGGAGGGCGGCGGCGCGGCTCCGGCGGCCGCGGCGAGAGCCCGAGGAGCGACCCGCACCGCACCGCGCCTCNCCCTTCCCGCTCCCCTTCCCTTTCCCGGCTCCCGGGAAGCATCACTACAGCTTCTCGCCCTGCAGCCCCGGGTGTTGCTCCCTCCCTGCCCGCGGTGCCCGCAGCATCCCGCTCCCGGGATCCAGGGGCGCTCCTGGGGTTTCCCCTCTGCCCGCACAAGGTGACTTTGGGAGTGCTGAGGGATGCGGTCGTGAGGCTGTCGTGGCAGTGATTAGAGTAGCCGCACGCGTGCGATGAACGCATCGCGCTCAGGAATCCCGCGGCTTTCCGCGGATCGCAGCGGAGGGATGCTGGCGCGGTGATGCCCTGCGTGGGGAGCGGGACGCAGTCCCTGAGCCTGGGACGCCCCCGTGGGGACACGCTCCGCCACTGGAGAGCGGCGAGAGGAGCCCCGAGGAGCTCCCGTGGCTTTGCTTCTCAGCCCTGCTGGCTCTGAAGGTCGGCTGAGGTCCTAAACCCTCCTGGCAACAGAGCGGCACAGCGGGTCCTGTTCAGCCAATGGAAAAATAGGATTGCCTGGAATGGCTCTGTGTTATCTCCGATTTCCCTCTCTCTTTGCGCACGTTTGGGGCTGCCCGTTGGTGCAGATGCTCTGTGCATCCTGTGATGGCTTTGGGCTGTGTCCAGCTCTGGCATCTCAAAATCAGAAGGATGTGGAGCTGCTGGAATGAGTCCAGAGGGGCCATGGAGATGCTCCAAGGGCTAGAGCCCTTCTGCTCTGGAGCCAGGCTGGGAGAGCTGGGAATGTTCAGTCCGGGGAGGAGAAAGTTCCAGGGCGACCTCCAGCACCTAAAGGAGCTCCAGGAGAGCTGGAAAGGGACTTGGGACAAGGGATGGAGGGACAGGACAAGGGGGAATGGTTTTAAACTAAAAGACAGGAGATTCAGAGCAGATATTAGGGGAAAATTCCTGGCTGTGAGGGTGGTGAGGCACTGGCACAGGTTGCCCAGAGAAGCTGTGGCTGCCCCTGGATCCCTGGAAGTGTTCCAGGCCAGGTTGGATGGGGTTTGGGAGCCTGGGCTAGTGGAAGGTGTGCCCGTGGCACCCATTTCCATGGTGGGGAGATGGCAAAAATACTGGGGGGCACCCTGGGGGACACACTGAGAGGCTCCTTCCCCACTCCAGTGGGTCAGTGCAGTTCCTGGGATTCAGTGAGCAGGTGCAATTCCAAACTCCCACACGGATATACAGACAGGGGAGAAGCCCAAAAGCCAGGATGTGCAAAGAAGGCACCACCGTTTCTCAGCCTGATAAGGAAAGACAAGTGATAAGGAGAAAAGGATTTTCTGAGTGCTTCTCTTTTCCACTCCGGTGTGCTTTGTTATTCCCTTTCTGCTTCCTCAGGCTCCTGCTGGCTCCGTATTGACCGTGGCTTCCCCTGGACTCCGCTGAATATTCCTCATTTGCTCCCTGTTGGTGTCTCTGCTCAGAGCTGATCATTTATTTTCCCTGCTCTCCCTCCTCGAGCTGCCCTTTAGCCGAAGTAAAACCATCGTTCCTTGTTTACCTCTTGTTTCCTGTGGCCATTTTTCACCCTGGCAGGTCTAGGATTGCCATTTCTGCTGGCGTGATCATGGAAAGGGGCAGAAGGAGGAATGCAGCCAGTGCTTTTGGAAGCAACCTTTGGTCATAAACGTTGAGCTGTTTTCTTCTTGGCGCTGCAGCTTGAGCCCTCAGTGAGCAGCGAGTGCTGCTCACACTCTGGCTGTGTTTTATTTACGATTGTCACACTTGTCACTGCCCCGAGAGCTGCACAGCTCTGAACCTGCAATAATTACTTGACCCAGCTTCGGCATTCATTTGTCTGACGTGGCTGTGATCAGTTAAAGGGTGGAGAAATTGTCTTGTTCTCACCTGGCTCCTGCTTTTCTCGTGTGGCTCTTGCCAGGAGCCTCATCTTCACACAATCATGGAATGGTTGAGGTTGGAAAAGACCTCCAGGATCAGCGAGTCCAACCTTGATCCCCACCTTGTCCCCAGCCCAGAGCACTGAGTGCCACATTCAGGCGTTCCTTGGACACCTCCAGGGATGGGGACTGCATCACCTCCCCGGGCAGCTCCTGCCAATGCCTGACAGCCCTTTCCATCAAGAAATTCTTGATGAATTTTCCTGCTTTAAAAGCAACTTTATCTCCTCCCATGGGAATGGTGCATCTCCCTTTTCGTTCTAACCAGTCTCTGCTCTGGAGAGTGTGGAAACCACCGCTGGGCTGAGATGAATTAAAGTAATTTAGACTCTATAAGTGCTGTCAGATCCTCTTGGTGAATCGTAATAAATATCTGAGCTGGGCTAGAGCTCATAAATAAAAGAGAGGAATGAGCCAAGACAACTCTGCAGTGTCTTTCTTCATCACACACCCATAACACCTTGAAGAGAGAAATCAGAGAGCGGACAAGGATTCAGGGCTCCTCAGAGGAGAGGTTTGGGAGCACCAGAGCCTTTCCAGAGATGCTCCCACACTGCTGGAGAGGCCTCAGGTGTCTGATGCAAGCGGATCTTCCACTACTGTGTGGGAAACCTGCTCCAGACTGTGGGGTTGTGTTTCCTCTCGTGCCTGGAGGTACCACACGTGGTGCTTTGCCCCTCCATGGCAGCTCTGGTGTTCCCATTGTGCTGGAACACTCTCCCTGTGCCCGCTGGGAGAATCTCAGCAGATGCAGCCAGGGCTTGGAGTTGCCTTTTTATGATTCCACGACATTGGCAGCTCATAATTCATCCTGTCACCAAGCAATACATCCTGCTCCTCCTCCTCCTCCATCATTTGGAATGGATGAGCTCTCGGCTGACAGGAGAAATCCTTGTTTATGAATCCCTGTCTGCATGACCTTGAAATCCACATTTCCATGGTCATTCTGTTTCCTCAGGTCATCCAGAGCTTCCAGCATACCCTGATTTCTCTGTCCTGGGGACAGCTCCTGGCAGCAGGACAGGTGCTGAGGTCACTCTCCTCTCTGGTGCCAAGACCATCTCAGGAATGCTGGCAACATGCCTAGGAAGGTTCCAGGTCTGCCAGAGTTCCGGCAGGAATTGCCTCCCAGGAGTACTTTCAGAGCTTCTAACTGGTGACATCATTTGCTCCAAGCACCATTTCAGGAGCTGAGAAAGGTGAAAACCATTCCCATTTCTTTCTGAGGTCTTCTCTTGGCAAGGAAAAGTGCCAAATGATTGTGGATGATCGACTTCATTGAATGCAGGTGGCATCTTTGCCCATTTTATCTCAGTATCACCAACATGAGGAATCCAAGAAATGCTTTGTGCCTGTAGCCAGACCTGCGAGTTTTTGAATATTTTGAACATTTTGATGCCAAGTTTTCTAGAATTAGTTTCCCTTGGCCCAGGACAGCTTCCTTCCCATCACTCAGAGCTGCTGCAGGCTGAAGGCAATGCCAGCTCTGCTGCCTCACTGCTGGCAGGGAGCTGCAGCTTCCTGGGAGAGTGATGAGCTTTCCTGGGGTTAGATGGATTATGGAAGTTGGAGGAAATCTTCCCAACGGCAAAACACTCCGAGTTTTTCCTGTTGTGCTGGAGGCAGGCAAAGAGGCTCAGCACAAGAAGGATGTGGAGCTGCTGGAATGAGTCCAGAGGAGCCACAGAGATGCTCCAAGGGCTGGAGCCCCTCTGGCTGGGAGAGCTGGGAATGTTGCCCTGGAGAAGGGAAGGATCCAGGGAGAGCTCAGAGCTCCTGGCAGGGCCTGAAGGAGCTCCAGGAGAGCTGGAGAGGGACTGGGGACAAGGGATGGAGGGGCAGGACAAGGAAGAGTGGAGATAAACTGACATAGTGTTAGATGGGATATTGGGAAGGAATTCCTGGCTGGGAGGGTGGGGAGGAGCTGGGATGGAATTCCCAAAGAAGCTGTGGCTGCCCCTGGATCCCTGGCAGTGTCCAAGGCCAGAGCTTGGAGCAGCCTGGGATAGGGGAAGGTGTCCCTGCCCATGGCTGGGGTTGGACTAAACAGCTTTTAAAAATCCCCTCCAACCCCAACCACTCTGATTCTGGGATCTCTCTGCTTCCCTCTCTGGCTCCCCAAACAACACTCAGGCCTTGTTTGGCTGGTGAGCAACACCAGGAAAGTTGTTCATCACCACCCACAGGGAGTGGGTGTTGAACAACCCCTGGTTCAGAGCTGCTCAAACCCTTCCCAAAAACCTGTGGAGGTGTGTGAAGCAGCAGGGGAGCCTGGTCCTGAGAAACACTAATGGCAACATTAACTGTGTAACTGATTTAAATTTTTAATGATCTTTTTTTTTCCCTTTTCCAGACTTTCATTACAATTGCTGAGCTCATACTTTGCTAATTAAAATGAGCACTTAATTGGTAGTGCAGGGTAAGGATAAACCCCAAAGTGTGGGAGAAGGTTGTTCTTCCCTGAGGAATTCCAGCTGTGACCAGGGGCACTGGCAGGAGATAATGCTTCCCAAAAACATCTCCTGGAAATCACTTCTGAAAATAAGGTGGCAAAATTGCTCCATCGAGTAAGAGCCAGGCTGGCGAGATGCCAGGAGCTGGGGATGTCTCACTGTGGAAGAGGAGAAGTTAAAGCTCAGATGATGCCTCAGAGTGAGATGTACTGAAAAAAAATCTGTAAATCTCAATGTGCTGCTTACTTTCAAAGGTGACATCATTTATTTTTAAGATGGGTTTTTTTTTCTGGTGGAAAATTTCTGATTTTTATCGAAAGAGAGCAGAAACCATTGCTAATACAGGGGAAGAGCAGAGCTCTGAGTCCAAATTGTGATGCTCCTTTGACCAGCCTGCCCACTTACTCATCTCCTCTGGGATTAATGCCCCACTTTTCCAGCCTGTGACTCATTATGGAGAACAGCAACATTAAACTCATCCCACCAGAAAAATCTGTCCTTCCTCCCACAGGCTGGGTTTGTCTCTATCCTCCTCTCCCTGCTGCCCAAAGACTCAGCTGGAACATTTGGTGGCTCAGATGTGCTGAAGGTGGGACATTCCCTGTGTGTTCAGCGCTGAAAAGGAAGCTTTGACGGAAATTTATTGGCTTCACAAACAACTCAAAGCTCGTTTAACCAACCCTGGAAGTGTTCCAGGCCTGGTTGGATGAGGCTTGGAGCAACCTGGGATAGTGGGAGGTGTGGGATGAAGTGATCTTTAAGGTCCTTCCAAACCCAAACCATTCTGGGTTTCTCTGATATTCCAATTTTCAGCCAATTTATGTTTCCTTTGAGCAGGAAGTTGCTCATCCAAAATGATCTCCTAGCCTCTGCGGTACAGAGATATCTTAAAATAAAACCTAAAAATTCGAAAATCTAAATTATATCTACATATAATAATAAAACTGTATCTGCTGATGAGTTCCTGCAGTCACCCAGGTGTTACAAAAGCTTTCAAGAGCAGCTTTCCCATTAAATGATAGGGTGGAATATTTTCTTTCCAAACCTCCTTCCACCCCTTGCAACTTCGGGCTGACAACTTTGGGGGAAAGCAGCTGAAAACTTTTTTGGATGTATCAAGTGGGAGGCTCAACTCTAATGTATGGCTGAGCCTGGTGCAGATTTCTTCTTGCTCCCATGGCAACCAAACCAACTAAAAATAAGAAGTATTCCCATAAATGTCAAAACACTCCATGCTTCCGTGACGTATGGAGGATCTGACCTGGAATCTGTAATCATTATGTAACGGTGTTTAACATTACAGTAATTACAGGGGGAGACTGTCTCCAGGTTAGACGCTTTGCATAACTTTGGGAGTCGATCTGCTTCGCTGTGCTCTTCGGGATTTATGTTGGGGATGAGCTGGAGGTGCTCGGAGCAGCTGTTTAACACCTGCTGAGATTACGTGTGACAGGAGACTCACAAAACCGCTGCCAGTGTCCATCTGCTCGAAATAACCACCAAATTAACCACTCAATCCAAAATCTGGACGTTTGGAAGAGCTGCCAGTTCTGTGGGAGCTTGGAGAGCCAGGCTGGAGGGAGGACCTCCCAGGGGCGCAGCCCTGCCTGGTGCCTCTGCCCAAGGATTCCATCATCTATTCCTACATCAGACAGCTGGGATCAGGCAGAGGCTCAGGAAGGGAGACTTGCCCAGATGTGGATGTCTTCATGGTGGACATCTGATGGTAGGTGGGATGAGAGAGATGGGCTGATTCCCACGGGATGAGTTTTTCTGTTGCTCCCAGTGGCCTCCAGGTGAGGCTCCAGGACACTCACCCTGCTGCAGGGCCTTCACCAGAGGCTGGGAATGTCCTGCCGAGGTCAGCAGAAGGTGCCCCCATTCTTCATTGTGAGTTTCATAAAATCATGGAATCACGGAATGGTTTGGGTTGGAAGGGACCTTCAACACCATCCAGCTCCAGCCCAGTGCTCATGACACCTTAGTCTGGCCCAGGCTGCTCCAAGCCCCATCCAGCCTGGGTTTGCTGCTGCTCGTGCTGCTGTCTGTTTCTCTTCCAGGATCTCCAGCATGGGAAGTGGATTTTCAACGGAAGGAAAACAAGGGTGAGAGGCAGGATGTCCTGAGCAGGTGCTGTGAGAGATACCTCTCTCCCCAGGGGTCACTCAGCCTCAGATCCCAGGCTGGTGGGCAGATGTCAGGTCCTGGCAGACAAAAGTTGACCTGCCCTGAAGCCATGGTGGTGGTCAGACTGTGACAGAGAGAATGACCAACCCTTCCGCCTCACAGCCACACGGATTTGCTCACTGAGCCAAGCTGTGGGAAGGGGATCAGCAGGGAGACCTTTCCCAAATCCTCCAGCTGCCCCTTTGGCATGGGTTGGTGATCCCATGCTCCAGCCCTGGGTGGGATCGCTGTCCCTCATCCCACACTCACCCCTGCCGCAGGAATCTCTGCTTCCCAACACGTCTCCCCTGTTCCATCACGGATCCTCGGCGTGGGAGTTCCCACCAGCCTGCTGCCGTGCAGTGACACGCTAGGATGAATCAAGGAGGTGGTGGTGGAAGCGCTGAGGAGATGTGAGGGAAGCAAACCAGGCATGTTCCCGCTGCTGACAGCCCACTCCTCGTTGCAGACTCACCTCTGGCTGGCAAAGTCGCATTTTAAATCTCAATTAAAGGGCAGAACAGAGAGAAACTGGCACGTTGAGATATTCCATGATTTTGGAGGTTGATCTCCTCCCAGGCGGCAGTGGAAACATCCTGGGATATCATCCAGCCTTTCAGTGTGTGTGTCCATGGATATGCAGTGTTGCTGCTCTCACTCACCACTGCTACCTCCTGCTGCTCCAATACCAAGGTTAATTCCAAATAAATGGGAAATCCTTCTTTGGGGGTGTTAATGCCAACCACACACACTTTCCTGTGAATTTAGGGGGTCTAGCATTCAAATATCCAGCCTGGCCTCAGGGATGGAAGAGATTCACCCCATCTGGTCCAGATCTAGTGAGAGCAGATGCTGGAGTAGGTGAATAGGAGGGGATGTGGTGAGAAAACATCCTCTGGGCCATTTTATTTGATCACCTCCCTGGAACTGAGCTGCCCTGGCTGCACCCTCTCTGTGACAGGTTGACTCTTCTCTCCCACAGAGAGAAGTTCCAGCTGGTTTGGGAACATCCAGCTCTCGCCTTGCTGGTGATCCAGCAGGATTTTAGGAGAGATCTCTGTGACTCCTTGCCTGGGGCGCTGCTGCAGGCAGACATACCTCCAGGCCTTGGGATTTTGCCAAGGGAATGTCACCTGCCAGTCCCCTGCTGCAGAAAAACTTTTCCCTTTTTCCTTGGCTGCCTTTGCCGTGCTGGAGCTGAGGCAGATCTCCAGCCTGAGCCTCCTCAAGGAACTTCAGGGAAATGCGAGGTTTGGACAATGAAAAGAGGAAAATGTGGACATCAGTGCTCCATGTCTGCTCCACAGTGAATGACTTCAGGCTCACAAAACAGCCAAGAATTCCCACAGGTTCACAGCAGCCTGGCAGGAGTCTCCTGGCTGGGAGGACAGCAGTGACCTGGCATGGCCCTGTCCCCTGGCATGGCTGAATGGGGAAGAGCTGGGATTTGCTGCCCCTGGATCCCTAGACTCTTACTCCTCCTCCCCGCTTTTGGCTTTGATTTTTAGAAAAGAAACTCCAAAAGCTCTTTCCAGCAAAGCACCATTTGTATGAGGCTTCACCCACAACCATTCAGTTTGGAAGAGCTGCTAAAATGACATGAAAATGAAAGGCTTGTGGACTTCTTTGCCCAGAGAAGCTGTGGCTGCCCCTGGATCCCTGGCAGTGTCCAAGGCCAGGTTGGACAGGGTTTGGAGCAGCCTGGGACAGTGGAAGGTGTCCCTGCCATGGCAGGGGTGGAATGGGATGATTTTCAAGGTCTCTTCCAACCAAAACCATTCTCTGTGATTCTGTGATTTTGTGTCTTAGTGCAGAACTGCTGGGAGCAGAGAGGGGCATGAGGAACAGGACTGGTAAAATCCACCTAAACCATAAAATGGGTAGAATTAAAATGAGTCAGTGTAGTCTTTTGGACCTTGGAGAAGTCCAGGAAGGAACAAACCTGCTTTGGTGAGCTCTTTCAATCCCTGGGTGTGCAGAGCCAGTGGTGAGGCACAAGCAATTGGGAAAGAACAAGGAAACACTGCAGCATTGCTGTCTGTAAAAAAGGGAATTTCTCTGAGTGTATGGGCTGTGGCACCTGATCCAGACATCCCATCAGGCTCTAAAGGGCTTTTTCCTCCCTGAAGGAGAGCAACAAACTGGTAACACTGCACCCGCATTCCTCCTCCTCCTCCCACGACTGCTCTGCATCCATCCATCATCCATCTCTCTCTCTGTGCCAACACACCTCCCTCTCCTCCCAGGAGCTTCCACCAGGTCTGTGTCGGCACTGAGATCATCTTGGCATTTTGTTTTCATGGAGATTCTTTCTCCCATACCTGAGACTTCGGTTTTCTCCTTTTTTTTTTTTTTAATATATTTTTCTTCCAGCTGCCATGGCAACCTGGAGGGATTCTGGTCACGGCTTTGGCCTCCCTGGCTGCAGATGGCCACAGGGACATCAGTCAACAAGTGACACAACTCCTTGGGGTCTGAAAAAGCTGGGAATGTCCCTGCAGGCAGGGGTTGTGCTGGATCCCCAGCAAACAGCAGCTCTCATCCTACCAAGATGTGCTCTCTTCTCCCTCCTCCCTCAGCCTGTGGCTTCTCCAGGAATGGGTGCTGGAAGGCTCTGAGGGGGTTATTTTGGGCAGTGGCCACCTGGGATGGCAGGAATTGGCTCTGTGTGCCATGATTTATAGAATCATAAAATCCCAGAATGGTTTGGGTTGGAAGGGACCTTACAAGATCACCCAGTGCCACCCCCTGCCATGGCAGGAACACTTTCCACTATCCCAGGTTGCTCCCAAGCCCTGTCCAGCCTGGCCTTGGACACTTCCAGGGATCCAGGGGCAGCCACAGCTTCTCTGGGCACTCTGTGCCAGGGCCTCACCTCCCTCACAGTCAGGAATTCTTTCCCAATATATCGTCTCTCCCTGTCCTCTGGCAGTGGGAAACTCTTCCCCCTTGTCCTGTCCCTCCATCCCTTGTCCCAACCCTCTCTCCAGGCACGTTGGTGGGAGATGGGTGCGGCTCCAGGAGCATCCCTGGTGGTCCCTGGTGAGATGTGACCTCAGTCAGAGGTGCTGCTGCTGTTGGATGCAGGGGAAAAGCTGGCAATCTGCAGATTGATCCCTTTTGAGCTCTCAGGTCACTTCCTCCCACATTCCCTCCTCATCATCACCAGCAGCTCCCTCCAGCCCCCCTGGAAAGCAATCCATGGCCATTCCCACCCTGCTCAGCCTGTTGGGTACCAAAACCTCTGGGCAGCTTCAGCCATGGATGGGGAGATGCCACTGCTTAATTTAGCAAGTCCCCAAAGAGTCCTCCTCGCCCACGGACATGTCCAACTCCCCTGCAGCTTTTATTTCTTCCTCAAAAGCAGCTGACCTGGTCTGAACTGTTGCAAGGAGCCAAGTAGGACACCTGGCATGGGAAATGCCAGCTCTGGCTGCCTGGAGTTTGGGGTGATGCCTTAAGCCACAGATAAAGGTCTCTCAGTGGGTGAGACGTGTTATCCCCTCCTTATTCTGCTCCTCAGTTCTTCTCGGGACTCAATTTAATATTCCCTGTTGATGTAAGTGATTTTCACTAGAAATGGACCTTCAGCCTGAAGTTTATTTGCATTTTAATAAACCTTCTGTGACAGAGAACACCCTTCTCTATTCATCCCCCACAAAAGAGGAGTGAATTGAAAATGATGCAGGAACTTAACGCAGCTGAAAGGAAATTGCAAGCTCCGACTTGGCTGCACTGAGAAATCTGGAGATCAAATGATCCAATCTGCAACGGGCATCAAAACGAGCAGCAGCTGCTGATGTGGGACTGCAGAAGGGAAGAGGTTTTAGGAAGGATGCTCTGGAATGGGAACAGTGTCCATTCAAGAACACAGGAGAGGCTGTGGGTGGTGGGCTCTGGGCTGGGAGTGTCTCCGGCATTGAATAAAAAGGGAATGAGTGACTCTTCTCCAAGTGACCTCCTCTGGTGGCTCAGGGGCTTGGATCTGAGTTGAGATGTTTCCCTGAAAGCTCCGGTGGGATGTGGAAGGAACGGGATGGAGCAGAAAGACCCCAGGGGGAGGCAGAAAGCACGGGAGGATTCACAACATCCAGCTGTGCTGCAAGGCTCGGTGCAAACACTTTCCATCAGAGCATCCTGCTTTCCAAGAGGGATGAGCAGGCAGGAGAAGTGGATCCCAGCTCCCTTTCTCTCCTGATCCTCTTGGGCGGATGCTGCAGCTCCATCTGTGCCCGCGGGCGGGGGTTTGCTGGGGGAGGAGCAGGAGGTGGGCAGACGAAATTACCGAGGTGAAGGCAGGCAGAGAATAGGATCCCAACGCCTGAGATCTTCTCCATTGTCTTCTCTGTCACTGAGCTCGGGAAAATTTAGCACCATGCGAGCGGAGCAAAGCCAGCTCTGCGGCTCTCTGCCTTTTGCTCTTGGAAACAGGAGGGGAAAGCTCCCTATTTATATCTGCTCAGCAGCTGCTTCCCTGAACCATTGCACCAGCACGGGATGGGGGGATCTGGGGGCTCTGGGATGTGAAATCCAAAGCTGGGCCAGGACGAGTTAAATATCAGAGAGCCATGGAATGGTTTGGGTTGGAAGGACCTTGAAGCTCATCGTGTTCCACTCTTTGCCATGACAGGGACACCTTCCACTATCCCAGGCTGCTCCAAGCCCTGTCCACCCTGGCCTTGGACACTCACAGGGATCCAGGGGCAGCCACAGCTTCTCTGGGCACTCTGTGCCAGGGCCTCAGCACCCTGACAGCGAGGAATTGCTTCCCAATATCCCATCTCTGTTTCAATTTAAAAGCCATTCCCTGTGTCCTGTCCCTCCATCCCTTGTCCCCAGTCCCTCTCCAGCTCTCCTGGAGCCCCTTAAGGCACTGGCAGGAGCTCTGAGCTCTCCCTGGATCCTTCTCTTCCCCAGGTGAACATTCCCAGCTCTCCCAGCCTGGCTCCAGAGCAGAGGGGCTCCAGCTCTCAGAGCATTTTCCTGTCTATCTCGAAGCGATAATGATGGAGGTCTGTGCTGGCCCTGTGCTGCTTTGGGAACATCCAGCCCTGTCACACAGTGCTGGAGGCAGTGCTAACCTGGCTGTGTCATCTCACTGGCACAGGGTGTCCAGAGAAGCTGTGGCTGCCCCTGGATCCCTGGCAGTGTCCAAGGCCAGGTTGGATGGAGCTTGGAGCAACCTGGGATAGTGGAAGGTGTCCCTGCCCATGGCAGGGGTAGAACTGGGTGAGTTTTAATGTCCCTTCCAGCCCAAAACATTCCATGATTCCATGCCCCTGTGCTCTCCAGGAGAGGAGGTGGCTCTCAGGCATATCCCTATGCCATGCTCTTGGTCTCCCCTCCCTGTGAGGGGAACACACCTCTGTTCTTGCCTACCCCTCCTGGGGCATGGAATACCCCAAACACAGAAGTGTGAGGAAGATTAAGGGAGAAAAATGCGTATTATTATAGCTGGGAGGAAAATACCAGCGGAGAGAGGAGGGGAAGGAATGAATCATTTTTGACAGATGTCCCCACGCTGCAAATGCTGCCTGGCCGTGGAAAAAAAAATCCTATAAGCTGAGGGGAGCCTCACTGTTTATCTAAACAGTTACAGCAGGGCAAAAATGGAAAAGCTGTCACAGAATCGTGAAATTATTTGGAAGGGATCCTAAAGCCCACCCAGTGCCACCTCTGCCATGTTCAGGGACGCCTTCCACTGTCCCAGGTTGCTCCAAGCCCTGTCCAGCCTGGCCTTGGACACTGCCAGGGATCCAGGGACAGCCACAGCTTCTCTGGGCAACATCTTTGTTCCATCCCATGCTTCATGCAGAGGATTTATGGTTTTGAAAAGTCTTTATAAGTCGCCCTCATTTAGTCTGTATTTTGAAAATATTTTCCAAAGTCTGGCGGGGCTCCATGGGACGCTGAGCTCTGCATCAAATGGCTTCAATCACCTTTACAGTACCTTTCAAAACAGGCCATTAATTCAATTTTAGGATGTTTCTTTAGACCTGGTGAGGAACTTCTCTCCTGGTGCTCATTACAGCTGTGGTTCTGCCTTTGTGCAGCAAGGAAGCTGTTTGAGGACTGAATACAATTCCTTAATTCCCAATTAATGGTTGTCATTATCTAGCCCTCACATAAATAAGCAGCTGTAGCATGACACAACCTTAAAAGGTGCTCTGACTCACAGGAAACAATATATGGTAAAGAAAAACCTTTATCCAAGTAAGGAATAAACAAGGTATTTGCCTTTTCGAAAGAGGATGACTCTGGAGGGAAGAAAGCTCTTCCACACAACAATTCCCAGGCATCACTGACTCATTGTATTTATAGGAGAAATTACATTTAATGGCAAAATTTCAAGGAGCCACAGGAAGCTTTAATCTCCAGGCACAGGAATAAGTAGGAGGCCCCACTGGTGGTGGTTTTAATTCTTAAACATCACCTTTTCCCATCCACATTTGCACTTCCATGGACTGCCAACCTGAGCCCACCTCCAAGGCAGCTCAGCTGATCTCTTCCCAAAAATGCCTTTAAAAATATATGGTGATGGGGAAAGGGAAGGAGCTCAGCAGAAGGTGTCACCTCCAGGGATCCTCTGGAAGGGCAGCAGGGAAAGCCAGAGCCAGGCAGAAGTCACAGGTAGCCCTGGTCAACATTTCTGAGGATTTTATAAGTGAAGGGAAACTCTCAGTGAGCAGTGGCTCCTTCTCCATCCATGTGGAGGATGGTTGCTGCCAAGCTCCCCTCCAAAACCACCTCCACAGGGGGAAACAGCTCGAGTTCCAAAGGCTCCAAGCACCAGGAAGGTGCTTCCTTCCTCTAACACCAGGCCATGCAGTGCTCCTGGTTGTCCACAAGCTCTTCCCCAGCTCCCCACATCCCCCTGCAGGCATGGGGACCCGGGGCAGGGAGGGCTGGGGGACATCAGCATGCTGGGGACATTGCATAAGGAGCTGCATTCCCCAAGATGTGCTCCCCAACTGCAACGGATAAAAATATCCCGGGAATGCGCGTTGCTCTGACTAAAGCGCTGCTAAAATAGGAGAGTGCGCAAATCCCGTTTTAGCTGCTCCTGCCGAGCCTCCTGCCTTGCCTCCCGCAGGGCTGGCGCGGCTCATCCACCGGGGTGTTGTGTCTCACACCCCCTGTCACCATGGATGGGGTCCCTGAGTGCCACCTGGACCCAGGTGGGTGCTTTTCCTGCTTGGCACTCGCTGGGGTGGTGGAAGGAGTGAGGTGGAGGTGTGGCTTTGCTTAAGTTCAGGATTTGGTTGTAAAAGGTTTTTGAAGAGGTCCTGGGCTTGGGGAAAACTGGATGAATCATTTCTGCACATGCTGGTCACAGTTCTCTGGCTCTGGTGAAACCTTCCCTTGTGAGGGTTGCCTATAAAATCTCATTTTTTATGATTACTTTCTGTTTGAAATCTCATTCTCCACGTCTGCTGCTGTCTGATTTGGCCATTAGAAAAAATTTGCTGTCCCTGCATGTAGAATCATGGAATGGTTTGGGTTGGAAGTAGCCTCAGAGCTCATCTCATTCCTGTGAGCAGGGACAATTTCCACTGTCCCAGGTTCCTCCCAGTCCTGTCCAGCCTGGCCTTGGACACTTCCAGGGATCCAGGGGCAGCCACAGCTTCTTTGGGCACTCTGTGCCAGGGCCTGCCCACCCTCACAGGGAATAACTCCTTCCCAGGGCTGAACCCCTGGAGCTGCTTTTCCCTCTTTTCGAGCAGGTAACTCCTCAGGGCACGCAGCCACCACCACATGTGTCTCCCCATGGCCACACGCCTCCTGCACAGAGGGGTTTGGAGCAAAGCTGCTTCCCAAGGCTGCAGCAAGGCCCCGAGGAGCCTCAGAGCTGCTGGAAAGCCAGCTGCTGGCAGAGCCCCAGTAACACTCACATAATGGCTTGGATGCTTCAGCTCCAAACCAGGGAATTCCAGACAGTTGATTGTGAGAAACATGATCCAGCACTGGAGAGAAACCTGCCAGGAGGATGGAGGAGAACTGGGCAATGACCATGATCCTTTTCCTTTTCAATGAGTCTCCTTGAAGAGAACAAGCTGAGAGGTGACAGCTCCTGCTGCCCTGTCAGGTCATAGAATCACAGAATATCCTGAGCTGGAGGGACCCCCCGGGATCATGGATCCAATTCCTGCCCTGCACAGACACCCCAAAAGTCCCACCCTGGGCATCCCTAGGAATGTTGTCCAAACACTTCAGGAGCTCTGGCAGCCTCAGGCTGTGCCCATTGCCTGGGGAGCCTGGGCAGTGCCAGCACCCTCTGGGGTCAGAGCCTTTCCCTGAAATCCAACCTGAGCTGCCCCTTGCACAGCTCCAGCCATTCCCTCAGGAGCTGGGGAAGGGTCTGTGCTCTGGCCTGGGGATGACCCACCTTGCCAGGCACCTCAGCTATACAGGAAAAGAAATTATTAATCCTTTTGTACCCCTCAGCAAGTATCTGTCCCCTGATCCTTCCACTGACAACAAATCCTGCACACATTGTTAATGGCTTATTAAAATTCACTGGGAGCTGCCACTGCAGGCGGCTAAAATAGAGGCTGCTCAGGATGCTAAGCCAAATAATTTAAGTTATTCATGTCTGTGATCATGTAAACAAACTGTCAGACATCCAGATGCAGGGAGAAATATCCATGGACTGTAACAGAGACAGGGCTCAGCACACATTCATTTACTAATCTGATTGTGTGAATAAATTAAGTGACAGTGTTACAAATGTATTCCCTGGGCTCGTGTTCTGCTGGATTAAGATGAGATGATTTGGCTTCCTGGGTCATTGAGCAAACAGAGATGTGGCTCAGTGAGCATCTGAGCCAAAGCTGGGTGTACACAGCCCCTTCTTTTCAAATCCGTGGGTCAAAGTGTGGGGTGACATCCTGGTGTCTGGTGTGGGGAGCCAGCAAAAGTGTTAGGGAAACAGAGTATGGAAATAAAGTATGGAAAAATAAGGGGCTTTGTAGATTGGTCCCTCAGATGCTCCAAGGGCTGGAGCCCCTCTGCTCTGGAGCCAGGCTGGGAGAGCTGGGAATATTCACCTGGAGAAGAGAAGCTCCAGGGAGAGCTCAGAGCTCTTTCCAGTGCCTAAAGGAGCTCCAGGAGAGCTGGAGAGGGACTGGGGACAAGGGATGGAGGGACAGGACAAGGGGGAATGGATTCAAACAGAGGGCAGGGTTAGATGGGACACTGGGAAGGAATTCCCTCCCTGTGAGGCTGGTGAGGCCCTGGCACAGAGTGCCCAGAGAAGCTGTGGCTGCCCCTGGATCCCTGGCAGTGTCCAAGGCCAGGCTGGACAGGGCTTGGAGCAGCCTGGGACAGTGGAAGGTGTTCCTGCCACGGCAGGGGTGGAACGAGATGAGCTCTGAGGTCCCTTCCAACCCAAACCTGTGATCCAATGTAGGACTGTTTTCCATGGAAAATGCCCATCCCAGATCTCAGGGCAGATGCCCTGTGCTGTGCAGTTTTGCTGTGTGTTGCCCACGGCCTGTGGTTCCACAGGGACATCTCCCTGTGAGACCCAGCTGTGGCTGTGAGGCTCCATGTGCTGAGCATTCATCCCATCCCTGGCCAGGCTGCTCCAGTGATGCACTGCCTTCCCTTAAAATGTGCATCTCATTTCCAGCAGGAAGTTTTTTCCTGACTCGAGCTCCTTGCCGTCGGGAATCATTATGCACTGTTTTTATTAGATCAAAAAGGTCTCCAGCACATACCTCTCCCCCCCTGGGGATGGCACAGTGGGATAGCATTGCCTCTGCATTGTTGGATGGTGTGGATATTAAACTTTCTCTTTGCCCCTGAATTTTCAGGCAGTTCTTGACTAGGAGCCACATTTGGCCACGCTGTTCATCCCATGGTGCATGTGGTTCATGTCTCCAGCTGTCTGCTTAAGATCGTAAAATGCAGAATCAGTTTGGGTTGGAAAGGACCTTAAAAACCATTTAGTTCCCCCCTGCCATGGGCAGGGACACCTTCCACTGTCCCAGGTTGCTCTAAGCCCTGTCCAGCCTGGCCTTGGACACTGCCAGGGATCCAGGGACAGCCACAGCTTCTCTGGGCACTCTGTGCCAAGGCTTCCCCACCCTCACAGCCAGGAATTCCTTCCCAATATCCCATCTCTCCCTGTCCTCTGGCAGTGGGAAGCCATTCCCCCTTATCCTGTCATTCCAGGCCCTTGTCAAAAGTCTCTCTCCAGTTCCTTGTAGGCTCCCTTCAGGTACCTAAGACCGTGATTAGGTCACTCTTAAGCCATCTCTTCTCAGGGCTGAACAATCCCAATTCTCCCAGCCTTTCCTCACAGGAGAGGTGTTCTATCCCTCTGATCAGGATGAAGCTGTCACAGCAGGACAATATCTTTGATTTATTCCCCCTGGGGGTTCTCCCAGCACCACCATGTTTCCTCACCTGAATGTGGTTTATCTGTCTCTAGAGTTCTTCCTTTTCTGCCCTGTCTTCCCAATTTTTGGCTTTCCCAATGATATTTGAGTAGGATTTCTTCCCCCACTTTGCTCCCCATTGCTCAGAGTCTCTGGAATACACAGTGCACAGTGAGATGCTGTCTCAGCCGTGGCCTCTCCTCACACAGGGACTCCACACGTCCCACTGCAGCCTAGGCTGAGCATTCCAGCAGTGGCTGGGATCCCAGATTTCCTCAAAGGCTCTTCCTGGCATTGCTGCATTGCTTCTGGACAGCTTGAATCCAGCCCTGCTTCCCAATTCTGTCTGGCTGCTGGTGGGGAGAGTGGATGGAACAAGGATGAGCCCATCTGTGCATCCTAGCTGCAGTGGTGTGTGGAGAGGTGGACATTGGGATCTGTCACAGCACTGGAGAGCTCTCCTGGAATGACAATGGCTGTCCCTGCTGTGTCAGGGCATCCCCAGGCTCCTGCAGCACCAGAATAAGGATACAATATTTCCAGGTTTTTCCTGCTGGTTGTCAAAAATGGCCTTGGACAGCCCCACAACCCATCTAAACCACTAAAATCTCCCAGGCTACACTTTTCCAAGGCTGGACCTGCTTCCCACTGGTGCTGCTGCCACAGGAGCAAGCCTGGCTCTGCCCCAGCTCCACAGGGACATGGAATAAATTGTCTGTGTGCTCTGGTGCCACCAGTTGCCAGCTGGCCACTTCCAGGATTTCTGCTCTTCCCGCTGGCCTCTGGCCATGGGGACACAAGGGAAGAGAAGAGTAATACCAGAGCTGAGATGGGAAGCAGCAGTGAGCTCCCTGCTGCCTCCCTGGGAACTGGGATCAGCTCTGGGTTGGAAAAATGGTCTAAGATCATTGAGTCCAACTGTTATTCCAGCCCTGCCAAAGTCCCCACTAAACTGTGTCCCCAAGTGCCACATGCATACAGCTTTTAAATTCCTGCAGAAATTGTGACCCCACCACTGCCCTGGGCTGGACAACCCATTCCATGAAGAAATTTCTCCTTATATCCAACTTAAGCCTCCCCTGGTGCAACTTGAGGCCATTTCCTCTTGTGCTATGTATTTCACCAGTCCCAAATCCAACCAAGCATCTTGATTTCCAATGGCATTTTGTCTTCGTGTGGCCTGCAGGCACTGCTGGAAGGATTTCAGTCACAGCCAGCCTGAAAGGCAACCTCGGAACTGCAGCTGCATTTCCCTTTTCTCTTGGGCTGTGGATTTTGTTCTGTGAGTTTTTTATAGCCTGACATTTCCCTATGTGACTAAAGAACCTGAAAAACAAAAGGGGGAGGAGATGGCACAGGCAGCGTTGTGCTGTTGATCAAACCACGATGACAAAGCCCTGTTGAAAGCCCAGCTGGAATGGTGGTTATTCCAAGAGTGTCCTAAAATTGCCTTCACCTCTTTACCACCAGTCAGGACCAGATTTTGGGCACCAGCTCAGCCCAATCTCCAAGCCCAGGAAGCTCAGAGAAGGTTGAGCCACCTCTGCTGCTGACACACACCTTTGGTACTCATCCTTCCCCTGCTCCTTCTCCCACCATTCATTCCTGCAAACTGGAGATCTCTGCATTCCCAGCACTGGACACAGCCAGCCCTTCACTGAGCAGCTCTCTAGCCACAGACTGGAAGATGCTGTCACTCAGCCTTGCTGTGCCTGGAATGCCATCACAGCTGGGACATGCTCCTGGAATCTATCCTGTCCTCTGCACAAACCACTTCACAGCCTCTCCCCTGTCACCTTTCTGCAGCAGAGGCAGTGGTGGAGCCAGTGGCCACCTGAACCTTGCACTCACCAGCCCTTGCTCTCCTGACTTGGCTTCCCACCACAGCAATCCATGAGCCAGAGCTGCCACTCACTGCCACTGTCTCATCTCCAAAAGCACAAGGACAATCAGCATAATGACTTCGTTTGCAGTGGAAATCCAATTACTGCGGGAAGTGTTTCATTGGGGTGGATTTTCTCTGCGGGGAGCCTGCGTGTGGAACAACAGGATCGGGATTGTGACACCAATGCCAGCACAGGGCACAGCTCTGTGCGCCTGGCAATGTGAGGGTGACAAGGTGACAAAGCAGGATGTCACACCTTGGGCACAGTACTGGGCTGTCTCCTCTCCCCTTCTCATTCCAGAAATCTCCTGCTCTAATCCATCTCTCCCTGCCCTCTGGCAGTGGGGAGCCATTCCCCCTGCCCTGTCACTCCAGGCCATTGTCCCAAGTCCCTCTCCAGCTTCCTTGGACTCCATTTAGGCACTGGAAGTGGCTCTAAGATCACAGAATCATAGAATCATGGAATGGTTTGGGTTGGAAGAGACCTTAAAGGTCATTTTGTTCCAATCCTCTGCCATGGGCAGGGACACCTCCCTCTATCCCAGGTTGCTCCAAGCTCAGTCCAATCTTATATTGGACACTTCCAGGGATCCAGGGGCAGCCACAGCTTCTCTGGGCAACCTGTGCCAGGGCCTCCCCACCTGAAGAATTCCTTCCCAATATCCAACCTAAATCTACCCTTTTCCACCTTAAAACCATCCCCCTGCCATCTCATACCTGTTTAAAGCCAGGTTGGACAGGGCTTGGAGCAACCTGGTCTAGTGGAAGGTGTCCCTGCTCATGGCAGGGGGTGGAATGAGGTAGTTTTTAAGATCCCTTCCAAGCCAAACCATTCTATAATTTTATGCTTCTATAATTCTACTATGAACTTGGTGAAATCAACACATTTAAAGTGTTCAGGAGTTACTGATCTGCACCAAATTGCTGCTGCAAGCCCACAGACACTGGATGGATAAGACTTGGGAATGACTAAACCTGACTTACCCCTCTGCAGCCAGCAGACAGGCGAGGAGGAGAAGCTGCTGCAGAAGAGGCAGCATGAGACACACCCGTGCAGGAGTTGCTGGATTCCTGGGAATGTTCAGGCACAGAGAGGGAAGGGGAGTGATGGATTTTGCTGAAGAGCAGAGTTCAGCTGTCTGGCAGTGCCAGATCCCCTCCCTGCCATGGCTGCATTGCGTTATGTACCCAGAAAATGAACCCCTTTCTCCTGGGGAGGATTTTGTTGCCTGTTTGTTTGCTTGTCTGGAGGTTCAGTTTGATTCCAACAGCACAGGGAGTTGTTATTGACATGAGAAAAAGCATAAATAAATGAAAATGAGAGGCAAACCTGAATGCTAGGAAAAGCTGCACTTTTATGAACCCATTTTATTAAAATTCCTCCTGTCTCCACCTTCCAATTTAGATGCTTGACAGAAACCCCATTTTTCCCATGTTTGATGTCTGACCTTCAGACTCCCCCCCATTATTTGCATCTTATATGGGGTGGGAGCTCAACCCTCTGCAACAGGAACATGCTGGAATATTGTGTCCAGCTCTGGGATCCTCAGCACAGGAAAGATCTGGACCTGCTGGAATGGCTCCAGAGGAGGCCATGGAGATGTCCCAAGGGCTGGAACCAGGTTTTAAGGTCCCTTCCATCCCAAAACATTCAATGATTCTATGATTTCATATAACCAGATGTCCCCATGGTTTTCCTCTGAATGCCAAACAAACACCCAATGAATTTCCAAACTGTGCAGCAGATTTGGGATCACTGCCTCCAGGTCAGCAGGTCCATGCTGGAGCAGAGTCCTGGGAGAGAAGCTTCTCCACTAACCCTGATTTCTGGGTTGGTTTCTCAATGACATTCGAAGGCAGAGGCAGGCAGGGCTGGTGGGTGAAGGAACATTTTGCATAAACCCACACAGCAGTTCCAGCGTGGGCAGGTGGTTCAGGGCTCTTCCCAGCAGGAATGTGGATAAATGTGCCAGAGAGAACCCCCTCTGAGGAACAGGGGACGGAGCTCTTATTACAGAGTCACTGACTCAATTATGCCCTGAAAGCAGATTAAAGTGACTCTGTTTTTATTGCAAAGGGGTGAATAAATCCATATTTTGTTAGCGAAAATAGGTTTCCAGCTGAATTTACAGAGGACAGAAAGCTCAGCCAGCTCCTCTCTGCAGGTAGTGCAGTGTAACCCCTCGGGCCCTCAGTGAGGAAGGGACAGTGTGACAAAAACAGCCCTCCTGTGACTGAGCCAGCACGTCCATCCTTATCACAGCCTGTCCCTCGCAGCTCCCTGGGGCCTGGCACTGCAATCCCCACAGAGTCAAAGGAAATATTAGCTGTAAAAATAGCAGGAGAAGTTTTTAGCAAACCTTACAAGCTGTCTGGTAAGAACAAGTGTGGCAAATGCACACCCACTGTATAAAGGCAAAATCGCGTGGCCAGGAAAAACAAATGTAAATAATAAATCCAGAGTGAGATCTAAATCCTTCCAGTTTCAGGAGTTTGGATGTCAAATTTGGTTTTGGGCTCCCAGCAAGTTCCTGCCATCCTAATCCCAGCCCAGGAGAGCAAATATCCATCAGCACCAGCCAGCAATGGGGCTACTCACAGAAGGCCTTTCCAGGGAGAAAAGTGGGAGAGAATTTAAATGGAAAATCATGATATGCTGTTCATCCTCTTGTGAGCCTGACTCAGAGCCCACCAGTGTCAATGAGGAGATATTTGGCTGGACATGATGGTTCCTTCTGGGAGAACAGTTTTGTTCTCTTGCTGTGCTACCACTGTGCTTCTCTTTTTGCTGGAAAACAGAAGAGTCACAAGGAGAAACGTTCCCTTGTGCTCAAAGCCAACGACTTTGGAAGCTCTGTATCCCTTGTTGGCCTCACCAGGGTCAGGAGTGTCATTCTCTGCCTCCTTAGATGCTCTGGAGCCGTTTCTGTGCTGCTCTGTTTGATTATTTGAAGCTGAACTCTTCATTTGAGATGTCTCAGTGAAAGCAAAAAAAATCCCAATTTGATTTAAAATCCTTTTTAAAATGAGGCAGCAGCAGGCTCTCTGCCAGCAGCCAGCCAGCCTGGCTCTTTCTGAGGGCACAAAAGCTTCCAGGGTTTTATTTGTGGCACTGCCTGGCACTGTGGGTTTGATCCCAGCAGTGAGGACACGGCTAGAAAGAGGTTGGCATCAATGCCCAGACAGAGCAGGCTGAAATAAATTAAATAGGGATGTAAAGAAAAGGAGGAGTGAGGTGATCCCCCATGGAAAGCACCTGGATGCCTGGGGATATGTGGAAAATCAGCCTTTCCCTCTCTCCCCTTGTAACCTCAACATCCAGGAAAATAATCTAATCTAATCTAATCTAATCTAATCTAATCTAATAATCCAACAGAATCTTCCAGAAGGTCGTGACCTGCATCTCACCAGCATCACCTGATACATTGAAGTAAAGGGCCTGCTGCAGATTAAGGCATCTGAAAGAATTATTTTTGGCTTCAAAAGCAACACCACTTCCTTACCAGCTTCCCAGAAAAATTCCTCCAGCCTCAGGACTGCAGTGAACACTTGATCTGTAAGGTTGGAGCTTTGCTGCCTGCTCTGCAGGTGCCTGGGAATGCATCCACATAAGCACCTCCTGGTTCTTTTTCCAGCTTCTCAGGTTAGACAAGTTCCCTTTTCTTTGGTGACAGGGAACGACAAGGTGTGCTGACATCTCCCCTGCCTCATGGATTTTTAAGGATAGAAACTGGACTAAACTGGAATGATTTTGTGGACTGTGGAGTTAAATATGGCCTATTTTTGGACCTGTCTGAATGAGCCCTGTGCTTGTATTGTCTGCTGGAGCTCCAAAATCAGCACAAAAACACCTGCCCACACCTTCCTCCTGCAAAAGTGACATTTCACCAAAAAAACCATTTTAATATCATCTCCCCTTCCGTGTTTTTGGACACCCTGAGGCAGACTCCTGTGCTGGCCTCAGGGCAACAGGTTTCCTGTCACTAAAATGCAGCAAAGGGGTTTCAATCAGCACAGCATTTGCTGTCTCCCAGAACAAAGAGCAACTTTCAGGTTGGTGCAAAGGGATGGAAAAGCAGCAGGTCAGAAGGGATTTACATCTGGAGCAGAGAAGTATTTGAAGGGCAGGAGGAGGGCGTTTTAACTTGGCTCTGCAGGTGGATGTGCAAGAGGGTCCTTGGCCCATGTGCTTCGCTCTGCACTCTCTGGTTTGTGGATATTTTGCAGCAAAACCAACAGAGAAAGTGGCAACACCTCCATTTCTGGCTGCCCAACATTTCCCACTGCAGGCCTCTGTTTCTGTCTCTTCTCATCTCCCTGAGCTGAAATCTCACCTGCTGACGTATTCCAGGCTGCCTCAGAACAAATATTCTGGAAGGTTTTTGCCAAAATCAGTTCAGCAGAGACACTGGAGCTGGGGGAAGGAGGAGGTTTGCTTTATGCAATGCTAATTCTCCCGCGGGGTTCTCTGAGGTTGTCTCACTCTTGCCTGATTTTGATTAGAAATTACAAATTTGGTGGTTTGGCCCTTGACTCTTCCAAGCTGATGAACTGTGGCTGCAGGTGGGATGGTGGGAAAAGTGGGATCAAGGCCCTGTGATCTGAACAGCAGCTGGAAAATGAAGCAGTTTCTACACTGAACTCAGCTTGTGCCTCTGGTGGGACAGAAATATTGTTTGTGAAGAGCTGAAACAACAAAGTGATGGATCAGCCCCTGGGAAAATGAGTAATTCCTTATCCAGCACAGGGAAGGAGGTCAGCAGCACACAGGAGCGGCGGAGATTCCTTTTAAATACATTAATATTGAATTCCCTTGGTAGGGGAATTCCTGCTGTTCACAGAGTCAGGCAGAGGGCTGGAGGAAAAGAAGGACAATCCTTTGCTAATTATTTTTAAGGTGTGATATATGTGCTGTGAGGGGAGAGCCAGAGGATGGCAGGATGCTGGGAGAGGGAAGGTGGGAGAGAAATCAGGAGATGGGATGGGGCCAGAGGGCTGGAAAAAGAGGGTTTGGAAAGAGAGGAGAGCAGAGGCACAGCTACTGGCCCTGGGTCGGTTCTCAGCTGTTTGTCCCTAAAGTGCCAAACATGGAATTAGAAGAAAACAAAATGTGAGGAGTCCGGGGTGTTAGAAAAAAGAGAAGAGAGGTTCATGCAGGAGGAGCAATGAGAGCTGCTTGGCTCAGCCACCAGTCCTGGTTACAGGGACAGGACAGGAGCCTTGACGCTGCTCCCCACATGTGTGTCCCAATCCCAAACCAAATCCCACCTGGATGCCCCCAGAGATGTCCCCAGCCCCAAAAGGCAAAGCAGAAGGGGAAGCTGAAGCTAACCAAGGCTGCAAGGTGGCCTTGCAAGAGACTGAGGGACAAATCCTCGAGGGAGCAGAACCTCTTTGACACACATTCGACACGGAAAAAGAGATAAAAAGTACTTTGGAACAGAGCACAGAAGAGTTAAAGCAAATGAATGAGACAATATTAATTGTCTGAAACACAATCTGCTTGACTTCTGGTTTACAAAGATCTCTCCCTACTTTAGTTCCCATGGTAACTCCTGCGCAGAGCCACACTTTTCCTAACCATCTCCACAGAGTTTACAGCAATTTCGTAATCCAATCAAATGGAGAAGAGAGGCATTTGTTTGGGCATTGAGGAAACTGCTACCTAACGAGCACACAGAGATGGGGAGAGGCCACATTCACAATAACGACCCCAGAGAGACACTTAATTATGGAATAATTAGCAATTACTGGGGTTTCTCTGGCATGGAGAGGATTGTGAGAATAATTCTGAGGTCTTCCAAGTGGTTTTCCAAAGTGGGAAGAAGAAAACTGCGTAGAGGCAGAGCTGAGGATGGGAAACTCTCTGCTTCCACTGAAGCTCCCAAAAACCTGAAAAATTCACAGACACAGGTATTTTTGTAACCCCGAACTTGATCAAATTGTGCTTGTATGTTGGTGGGACCACAAGATCCCCTTTACCTTAGAAAAACAACAATAAAATTAGGCAGGAACAGTTTTTATTCCTGCAGCACTACAAAATGCAGCTCCAGGCCCGGCTGAGACTTTTTGGGGCAGCCTGATTTCACCTTGGGCTTTGGGACAATGACTTCATGTCTCCTGCCTCACATGATCCCACTCAAGAAAGCTCTCTGCATAATCTCCTGGCATTTCATAAATGCAGGAGCTGTAAATGAGGTCAAGTAAATGAGCTGATGCTGTACCTGATCCAGGGACTGCAGAGCTTGGAATCATTACCTGGCCAACCCTCTGCTCTCTTCAAGTGCTCCTTCAAGAGGTCAGCCCCAGGTGGGCAAGTGCTGGGCTCCTGCAGCTCATTCAGCTGGTTCAGAGTTCAGCTCATCCTCAGGACATGGAAAGGTGCTTAAAAAAATAGAGGAAAAAAAGATAAAATAAGAAAAAATAGCACTTCAATAGAACTGCTTGGATTCATTTCTGTTTTAAATATAAGTGAATCAACATTCTGCAAAAAAACCTCAGTGAGTCAATTTGTGTGTCATTTTTTAAAGTGGTTTTGAGCACTTACAGAATGGATTGAGTTTGTAGAATTTGTTCATCTCTGTGGCTTTAACTTTGGGGACAACACTGTGACGTTCAAGTATTTGAGTCTTTTATTTCTAGCTCAAAGCCCAAAGGAAGCTGAGTCTTTCCATTTCCTCTCCTACCTGTGGGATCTGATTTTATGAGGCACAGACATCATCAAGAAAAGATGATTTCTTGATGACACAGGCCTTTCTTATTTCATCATGCTGCATGCAAAAAAAACACCAAACAACCCAGCAGCTCTGTGGACAGGAGAATATATCCTGAATGGTTGGGTCGGAAGGCACCTCAAAGTCCATCTTGCTCCAACCCCTTGGAACAAGAGAGGATGGGCAAGGAGACCTTCCACTAGGCCAGGTTAAGATAATAATAATTTCCCTCTGTCAAACAATTATCTGAGCATGTGTTTCTTCCTGTGCATCACTAGTGCTCACTTTAAATGGACAATACTTTTCATGAAACTTAAAGACGCTTTGGTGGTGGTATTTTTGTAACTCCAACCTTGATCTATTTGTGATTGTGTGTTGGTGGGAAGGTTTAAACTGACCAGAAAATCCCCTTTACCTTGAAAAAAAAATAAACCATGAGCTCTTGGACAAGGCAAAAGCCTTCCACGTCAACACTTTGAAAGGTGATGGGGTGTCCCCAGCAGGAAATCCAGGTCATTTCTAACCAAAAAGGATTTTCTTCCTTCACTCTTTCCCTTTAGAAGCAGCCTCAACTCTGCCTCTGTGTGGCAGCGCTGAAAAAGAACATGGAAAAAAAGAATGAAAGATGTGTTTCTTTCTTAAGGTCACTTGGCTATTAACTCTCTTTATTCTGCTGTGAATCTTGAAAGATGAGGCAGATATTTCTCCTGTCAGCTTGGGAGAGGGAGGGGAATAGGCTGGAGGAAGATGCCTCAAAGATAAGGTCAAGCCTTTCTTGTTCTCAAAACTTTACAAAGACGCAAGACAATGCCAATGTAATATTAATAACGGAGATAAAAGTAATTCAGAGCAGTCATTACGCTTAAAATAATTCCTGGAACCAAGCAGAGGAGGTATGAAGTCATAATTTTCAGGGTCTTTCAAGCTGTTCCCATAGGGAGCTCGGTGTGCCTTTGAAGAGATCTTTTATTCACAGTGGTAAATTTATTTACACATGGTTACACAACACATTTTTATGCACTTATTCCTCAACACACCTCAAATTATCAGGGATAATCACAGAATTCATAGAACTGTTTAGGTTGGAAAAGACCTTTCAGATCATTGAGTCCAGTTGTTACCCAGAGAGAGCTCTTTACATTTCACCTCATTGCTGATGCAGAACAGAATATTCATGGCTTATCAATAACAAATTTCAAAAATTCAATTATGCCTAAAACAGCAGTCAGCAGAGTGCTGCAAGCAGTGATTTATTTCTGAGTGCTGAATCAATGAATAACACAAGTCCTTAATAATGCCTGTTCTCCTACAGAAAAGAACATACACGTTGTACTATAGAAAAGTTACCAAAATAAGATAAAATTTAAAAAAAAAGAAAAAAAAAGACCTGATTTACTCTTTTTTTTTCCTGCTCTGCTCAATGGCTGCCAAGGCTCCGAACTGTGGGATATGAAATTATGGCAAAGGGGCAGGGAAAGGAAATTATCCAGGCAGGAAAGGGAAGGTGACATTATCCCAGCTGCTCCTGAGCAGGAGCCGGGGAAAGATTTATGGTAAAAAAAGTATATGCATATGGAAAAAGAGGAAATGCTTCAGGTTCTGAGAGACAGGAGTGAGATGGTGTGGGATTTGTCTGCTTGTTACCTTCTCCCTGAGTTCTGCTTCAGAATGAAGCACTCAGGTGCTGTTATTTTCTGCCACAAGTAATTAAAATCACAGAATCATGGCATGGTTTGGGTTGGAAAGGAACTTAAAGCTCAACCAGTTCCAACCCCCTATCACGGGCAGAAACTCCTTCCACTACCCCAGGCTGCTCCAAGCTCTGGCCTTGGACACTGCCAGGGATCCAGGAGCAGCCACAGCTTCTCTGGGCAGCAGCAGGGAGAAGCTGTGGTTGCCCTCTGTGATAAATGAGTGGATAGTGAATGTTGGCTTTCGCATCTATGAATTTAGCATTTATAAGTGATAAGGTACTGTGTAAAGTAGCACTTCGATAAAATATAGTTAAGCAGAAACAAAGTTAGAGTGAATTATTAGCCATGTAATAGTTGGAGAATGCTAGAAATGCGGTAAGAA
>VZRM01005542.1:868700-885460 GCA_013397955.1 Grantiella picta
CCCTCCCTCCCTCATCAATGAAATCCCTGCCTGGCGAGGAATAAAAGCCAAACATTCCTGACCTCTCTTTGTTCCGGGAGCACACTCTGGGTGTAATCCCGGTATTTTTAGCTCAGCCAGGGTGATGGGTGTGGTGACAGGTTGCTGAAGGAGCTGTCAGGTTGATGCATCACTTGTCAGAGCCTTCAAGTGAGTCTGATCCATCCCTTTCCCGATCCATCCCCTTGTCGCCAGAGCCAAGCCCCCCCTGCCTGAGATCTAAGCTTTCCCTGGAGTTTTCCGCCTGTTTTCTGAAGCAGGAGAGGCAAAAACTAACCCTGCCAGGAGCTGTTGGCCCCGGGGGAAGAGCTGTTTGTTTGGATTCTCCTCTGGAATTCTGCAGGCAGGACTAAAACTCCAACCACCATGGGGTGGTGTAGTGAGACCTCGCTGGGAGGGAGAGGCTGCAAGCAGGGGCCGCAAAGAAACCTTTTTAATCAGAATTTTTGCAGGGTTTCCTGATTGAAATCCCTCCCGTGCTCGCTGGAAACGCCTCGTTTGTCTCCTGCGCACCCAGGAAAGGGAGAAGGCGGGTGGAGCCTGCTGAAATTTGGGCTGGATCTGGCTGCAGGTCAGGGTGGGGAATGAGCAGGTGGGGCTCCCTGTTTCTGCCTCGGGAGGAGCTCCGGGGCATCACTCTTTGCTTTTGTTTAGGATAATTAGGAGTTTAGGATAATTAGTACTAATAGGTAATGCTCCTCACGCTGCTCCAAACAGATCTGCTCAAGTCTGGTGTGCTTAAATATATTTCTTTTTTTTTTAAAGTATTTTTTAAAAGGGTTTTGGAGCACATCTAAAGGGCTGCTCTAACTTTACTCCAGAGAGTTGAGGAAAAGAAAGGAGCCATCCGACCACGTGGTGGCAACGTGGAGATGCTGCAGAAGGATTGCTGGGATCTGTTTCCCTGATGGAATTTTCACTTCTACGGAGAGACCTGAAGTTAATTCATTGCTTAAAAGAGGATGTTAAAAGCAGGAAATGGAAATATTTCCAGCTGTGGATGCCCACAGTGGCATGGACCAAACAAATGGAAAAAAACAGTTTTTACGGATAGGTGAGAGCTTTCTGAAGGAAAGGATGTCAGGAAATGAATAATTAAGGCTGAGCCAGAGGAAGTGCAGCAGGAAGGCACCTGGCAGAGGGATGGGGCTTGGCTGGAGGGAAAGACAGCGCAGGGAAATCTCCAACTCCTGCTTTGTGCTTTCCACAGATGGATTTATTTTGTGGAGATTGAGATCATCACTTGGACTTCCAGGCCTGGCGGTGAACCATGAGACATTGGGATGCTGAAGGGATACTTTTTGGCTCTCCACAACTCCCTGGCTGGAGGGTTCAGCCAGGTGGGATTCAGGCTCTGCTCCCAGGGAACAAGGAACAGGATGAGAGAAAAGAGCCTCAAGCTGTGCCAGGAGAGATTTAGATTGGGTATTGAGGAAAATTTCTCCATGGAAAGTGCTGTCCAGCCCTGGCACAGTCCCCATCCCTGGAAGGATTGGAAAGCCCTGTGGATGTGGCACCTGGGGACATGGGGCAGTGGTGGCCTTGGCAGTGCTGGGGGAATGGTTGGACTCCATGATCTCAGAGGGCTTTCCCAACCTCAGCAATTCCATGACTCCATGGAAGCTGTCCAGAGCACATTGTCTTCATGGCAGGTGATACACAGCTGTATCCTCAAAACCTGCTGTGATTTCCCTTGCCCAGCTCTGTTATGCTCATTCCAACTTTTCCCGCTGATTATCTGTGTTGGAGCAGGAAGAGAGAGCCAGCAGAGAAGGGAGCCTGGGAAGGCAGCAGGTCCCTTGGCTGGGCTGCTGGCTCTGTGGGGCAGAGATGGCAGAATTTTTAGGGCAGAGATGGCAGAATTCCAGGGCAGGAGCAGCGTTTTGCCTGCTAGAGGGAGAGTTCTCCTTTGCCTGTGCTGCTTGCTGGAATTCTGTGGCTGTGCAGGACTCGGAGGGGAAGAACTGCTCTGGAATGGGCAGGTGGTGAGCAGAGCCCAATCCTGCCCTGGGGCTCTGCCTGTGCTGCAGCTGCAGATCTCTGGATTTTCTGCCCCGTGAGTGAACATAAAACCCAGTTTTCTCTCCAGGGCAGCACGTCAGGGATTTTTCCCCTCCGTTTGCTGCGGTGCCTGGAGCCAAATCCGCTCGGTGCCCACGCCTGGTGTTCCTGTCCCAGCAGGATCCCCCCGGAGCTGCCAGCAAGGCTGGGCTCTGCTGCTGGGTGTCCTGGGGGAGCACAGCCACCTCATCCTGCCTGGCCTGTGCCGTGGCACAGCTGTGATCCATGGGGATGCGCCCACCTTGGAGCTGGAATTCCCACTGCTGAAAATGCTGTGGAAAAAACCTGCATGGGTCAGATGGCCAAATAAATGGGATGTGGGAGCACAAGGCACAGTCCTGCTCTGGAAGGGGAATATGGAAAGGCAGCCTTGGTACTTAGGTTTGCTGCTCAGCCTGGAGAAGGGAAGGATCCAGAAAGACCTCAGAGCTCCTTCCAGAGCCTAAAGGAGCTCCAGGAGAGCTGGAGAGGAACTGGAGACAAGGGATGGAGGGACAGGACACAGGGAATGACTTTAAGCTGGAAAGAGGTAGATGTAGGTTAGATATTGGGAAGAAATTCCTGACTGTGAGGGTGCTGAGGCTCTGGCACAGAGTGCCCAGAGAAGCTGTGGTGCCCCTGGATCCCTGGAAGTGTCCAAGGCCAGGCTGGACAGGGCTGGGAGCAGCCTGGGACAGTGGAAGGTGTCCCTGCCCGTGGCAGGGGTGGAATGATCTTTAAGGTCCCTTCCAATCCCAATCATTCCATGACTCTGTGAAATCCCTCATTGCTGAGTTTTGAGATAAGACCTTCTCCATAGCGTGTTTGACTTAAATGAATTACATTGATAATCTGTTTGCTCCAATAACTGGGAATGGGCAGGACAGTGTCACAAACCAGCTTAGCGCTGCTTCCCGTAAGGAACAGACAGACATGGAGTTGGACTCGGTGATCCTTGTGGGTCCCTTCCAACTGAGGACATTCCATGATTCTCTTCTATGATCCTGTGACATTTTTAGATCTTTCCAGAGCCCCATGAGCTGCAGGAGGAGCTTGCTGGTCACTGCAGGCAGAGCAGCTCCAGCACAGATCCTGCTTCATCCAGGAGCAACGACAGCAGCTGGGGCAGAGATGCAGGATCCTGTCCTGGAGATTTCCCCTTTCTGCTATCATTAACCCTCCATTGGCCTCTGGGTTATTTTCCCAGCTGGGCTGATCAGTCATTCCCTGTCCCTTTAGTCCCTTGGCCATCTCCTCAATCCCTTCAATCCCAACATGTATTTCTATTTATCAGGCCTTTCCCCTGTATTTTTTTGCCTGGCTGGCTTTGCAGAAGTGTTTTATTTACGAATCTCCCCAGAAATGGCTCCAAGTGACGCCGCTGTTGGTTGAAGGAAAGCTGATTTTTGACAAAGTCAGCACGAGAATGGGAACAGATGGGGACGCTGATGAATTTGATTTTGCTAAATGTTGTCCTCCTGCAAATCAGCTTGCTTTTCCCTATTAGCATAAGAAGCAGCAAAAAAAGGATTTAATTTCTCTAAACATTTCCCCTTAATGATCCACCTCTCCAGCTTAGAGATTTATAGGGCTGCTTATCAGCAAAGCAGCTGAATTCCTTCCACTGAGAATCGACTGCGATTTCGAGGTGATTTCTGGCACTTCTCCCTCCCTGGGGTGAGAGCTCTGCTTAGGAGAGGTGGTTGCTGTTTTTAAGTGGTATCAGTTCAGGGATTTATATGGGTCTAGTTGATTTAACCCAGTGATTTAATTTTTTTTAAACGTTATTGTAATTTTTGAAGGCATATTTTGGAGGTGCTGCCATCCCCAAGTGTTGCTGTGACCCCACCACCTGTATCCAGCACCCACAGAGCTTCATCCCTTTGGCACTCGGATGCAGGAAGGGCAGGAGAGGTGGGAGAAGCCCAGGTGGGAAATTCCCAATCTGCTGGAGCTCCTTCAGGCCCTGGCAGGAGCTCTGAGCTCTCCCTGGATCCTTCTCTTCCCCAGGTGATCATTCCCAGCTCTCCCAGCCTGGCTCCAGAGGGGCTCCAGCCCTGATTTTCTCTATGGTCTCTCCTGGACTTGTTTCCATGTTGGGAGCCCCAGAGCTGCCTTTCCTTTGAGTCCAGGGGCTAACAGCTCTAAGCCTTGATTTTTATTTCCCCCTTCTCTCTTCTCCCGAAGCTGCACAGCTCTGATTGATTCATCCCATTGGTCACACTGTCTTTAGCCTTATCCATTAGCTCAGAACCACTGTCATCTCCTGCTGTCTGTTGGGTCCTGCAGCATCTCCCTCTGGATTAGCTGTGGAGAGTCCTGGGATAAATGGAGGCTCAGGATAAGCTGCTGGAGCCCTGCTAGGCACTTTAATATCTCGTGATTTTCTTCCTAACATCCAGTTCAAATCCCTCTCCCTTTAGCTGAAGGACATTCCCCCTTGTCCTGTCACTCCCAGCTCTGTCCAAAGCCACTCTCCAGGTCCCTTTAGGAGAGATGAAATCCAGCCATTTGGGGTTTGTTCCTTCAGCTTTACCCCTGTGTGCTGGTGGCACTGACCTTCTCCAAACTTCTATATTCCTATCATTTGTCCTCTGCCTTGCTTAAACCATCCTGGAGAGCATCCTGCTGTCCTACCAAGTGACAGGACACAGGGAATGTCTTCCCAGTGCCAGTGGGCAGGGGGAGATGGGATGTTGGGAAGGAATTGTTCCCTGTGAGGGTGGGCAGGCCCTGGCACAGGGTGCCCAGAGAAGCTGTGGCTGCCCCTGGATCCCTGGCAGTGTCCAAGGCCAGGTTGGACAGGGCTTGGAGCAACCTGGGATGGTGGAAGGTGTCCCTGCCACGGCAGGGTGTGGAATGTGATGATCTCCAGGCTCCCTTCCAGCCCAAACCTCTCCGGGATCCTGTGATTTGTGATGCAATACATTCAAACAGGCAGGCAAAGAGAGAAATGGGAGGCATTTCTTCCATGTGCCAATAAATCCCTGGGAGGCAGATCCACCTGGCTGCATCAAAGAGTGCCCAGGCTTGGCTTGGCTCCCTCACAGGGCTCTCCAGAGCAGAGCCAGCCTGGAAGATTAAAGGTTCAGTCAATGACTGCACAGATGTCTGGGACATCCGAGATGGCTCTTCCAAGCTGCGGCTTTGGAGCTTCCCAGTGACAACTGGGAAGGGGGAGATCATCTTTCATCACCCCCTTGGTGCCTGATTTAGTCACAGATGACACTTGTGCATCCTCAGAGCCGTAAATCACCCTAATGGTGGAGTTCTAATCAGCGGTGGAAGGCTGGGGGTGCTGAGATGATATCGCGTATCCTGACGATCCCGATGATCAGCTCTCCAGTGGGAAACGAGCAATTTGTGCTGCGCATTGTGCAGGATAAATGAATCCAATGAAATGATGTTTTAATCCTGAGCTTTGTGCAGCACAGTTGTTATCCCGTGGCAGATAAATGGGAAGAGCAATGAGCTTGTCCTTCCAACGGGGGAGTCTTGATCAAGGCTTCAGCGTGTGCTCTGCTTTCACAGACAGTTCCATGTCTGCTTTTCTCCTTTAATCACCTCCTTGTATTGGATTTTCCAGATGAAGAGTCCCTTTATCTATGAGCTCCTCCTCTAAGATTGAAATACAGCGTTTAATTATCTCCCCTTTATTTATTTATTTCAACACCACGGGCTCGCAGCCCTTCCGTGGAGCTGCTTCCCTTCACTGGAGGCTGGAAGGAGAAGATTCCAGAGGATGTGACTCATTTGTGGTGTTCTGCTTTACTGAGAGCATCAGCAATATCCAAGGAGCTGGGATCGCTCCCGGCTGCTCGTGCAGTCGGGAATGAGCCGGAGTGTGGCTGCACGGTGAATTATTGATAAGGGAATAATAGCAGCTGCAGATAATCTCTCCCACGGAATATGGGGAATAAATCTTCTCTGCCGTACAGGGAGTTTAGTCTTTCAGTGAAAAGAATAGAAATAACAGTGGCAGGAGGTTTTCCTTCAGCGAAGAGCGTGGAAGGAACCCCTGGGAACAGCGTGCAGCACTGCAGGGAAGGGATTTGGCTCTGGGAGGGGTGGAGTTGGGTTGGTTTGGGAACTTCTGCTTAGCTGAGAGCTGAGGGTCATCCAGGAGAAAGAGGTCAGGGGAACTTTGGAAATCAAACAGGCATCGCTGTACCTGCCAGGGCAGGTGGAGAGGAGAGGATCACACCGAGTGCAGAGGATCATTTTTGATGTTTCTGCTCCACGGCAGGGATTGTCCCCCAGGACATAGCTGGGAAGGGATGGCTCTGCTCTGGGGTGGGAGCAGGCAGGAACCACGGTCATGAGGGAGGAGAGAGATTGTGGGTGCACTGGACGGGGAAAAAACATAGGAAGATCAATTCCTGCTCCAGGGAGTCTGTTTCCAGTTTTTCCATGCCAGAAAGGTGTGTTTCCATCTTTTCTGTCCTTTTACAGCACCTCCTGGTTATCCACTGACAGCAGGCTGAGCTCTCCATCCATTGCCTGTGCCGAAGATGGCACAGGATGCACAGACCACCTGGACACCTGGACAGTGCTGGGTTATTTAGGGTCAATTACTCCAAATGGAAGTGGTCAGTGGCACCCAGAGTGTCTGACCCCTCCAGGAGGGTTGCAGTGGCACTTTGGGGTCCCTCAAGGCCCTGAAAACCCAACAGCCATGCTGCAGCCTACCCTGCAGCTCCATATGGAGATGGGAAAGTCGATGCAGCCTCCTCAAATGACAGCGTGTGTTTTCTTCCCCAGCGTTGAACACGAAGAACATAACCCTGAGGTTAGGGTGGGGGGAAATCCCCTCCCTTCCCTCTGTTGCAGAGCAGATGGCCGAGCAGTGCAGCTGGGCTGGCTCTGCAAACACCATCAGGTTGGTGCAAATCACATGTTGGGGACAGATGGTCCTTTCGCCAACAGGATCTGCCCAGCCTTGCCCGACCTGTGTGTTTGCTGCAAACAGATTCCTCTGCACATCCACGATCCCCACAGCGGATCTGGAGCACCAAAGCTCCAGGGCTGGAGCCTCGAGGCATTTCTCTCATCCTTCATGGGGTGTGGTGGGATTTTCCCTTCTCCTTGCCATGCGCAGTCAACCACTTTGGGAGAAAAACCTATCAAAAGCAGTAGATGCTCTTCCATTATTTAATTTGGAAGCAAAGACATCACCCTGCACTGCAGGGATGTCCCCCAGCAGCACAGCTCTGCTCTGGCTGCTCGGACATCACACACTTGGGTTTCTTACAGCTTCAAAAGCCACTCAGATGGGCCAGAGGACACCTCTGCTATCCATCTGGGAAAAGTTCACACTTCAGTTGAGTCCTGGTGAGATGAGCCCCAGCAGCAGCACAGACCAAAGGGCAACTGGGGGCTCCTCAGGGGAGGTTACAGAGGGCAGGGGACAATTCCCCATCCCCATTTTCCTGCTGTGGGGCTGGGGGCAAAGCACCAGTGCTGGGACACTGCCTGGATCACCAAACTTATCCCTCTGCCAGGGAATACAAGGAATTCTTCCCTGTGAGGGTGGGGAGGTCCTGGCACAGGGTGCCCAGAGAAGCTGTGGCTGCCCCTGGATCCCTGGCAGTGTCCAAGGCCAGGCTGGATGAAGTTTGGAGCAACCTGGGATAGTGGAAGGTGTTCCTGCCGTGGCAGGGGTGGGATGAGGTGAGCTGTAATGCCCCTTCAACCCAAACCATTCCATAATTCCATGATCCCTGCTGCAGAGCTTCAGCACTGGGGGCTGACAGGGCCCCTCCAGGCTCTGCTGCCAGCTCTGTGTTTTCCCAAGCTTTTAACTGGGCGTTTTTGGGGCACTAGCTGTCACAGTGCATGGCTGGAAGGGGCACTGGGGAAGTTTCCCAGTCCCAGGGATGTCATTTCAGGGGTTGTGGTTTGGCTGAGCCATGGCGGAGAGCCACATCTGGACTGTATTTCTGGGAATCTGCAGAGCTGAGCTCTGTGTTCTCACTCAATTACAGTGGGACACTTGTCAGCAATTTCTTGTTTTTATTTCCTGCGACTTTCCAAACTTGGTTGTTAAAAAAAAAAAAAAAAAAAGCAGGAGGGGAAAAAAAACCCAACAAAACCTCCAAATCACATGATATGGGTTGGAAGTGCAGCAGGAATGGATTTTTCTGGGCAGGAATGACTACACTTCTGCTGGAATGGTGTGTGCATCAGTGTTCCGAGGAATCGGAGTGGTTTGGGTTGGAAGGGACCTTAAATCATATCATTCCATGGGCAGGGACACCTTCCACTATCCCAGGTTGCTCCAAGCCCTGTTCAACCTGGCCTTGGACACTTCCAGGGGTGTTTAAGAGGCACAACTCCCTTAATAATTAACTTTTGCTCAGCCCTGAGGTGATCAAGCTGTTGGACTTGATAATTGTGACTGAAACATTCTGTTCCACTCCTGCTGTGGGTGACAGATGCTCAGGGTCCTGTTTTGGGCAAAGTCCAGGAGCACCCTGAGACCTTCCAGAGCCAAAGCAGCCCCAGAATGACTCAGAATCCCCAATTCCCTGGTCCCTTCATCCCCCTCCTGCTGTGGGCACTGGAGATGGAACGACCCCAAAATGAAGGACTTCTTCCAGTAATTGCTGCCTGAAAGCACATAATTAATTCTGATAGATTGAGATGGGAGCTTTAAATTGATTTAATGGCAGGTGGAAAAGAAGAATGCCCAAGGGTTGCCAATTTCTGCAGTTTCACTTCCCTGATATACGGAGGAGCTTTGGAATAATCACATTTGTTATTAGCACTGTCAGTGCTAATACATTTAAACCAGCCTAGTGCCGAATTGCTTTATTTTAAAATTTATTTTATTTATTGGGCCCAAGCGATCACGCATGGAAATTTCCTTGTTTTGGAAAACAACTGGAGAATCATGGAATTGTTGAGGTTGGAAAAGACCTTTAAGACCACTGAGTCCATGATGAACCAGCAGAGCATCCCCAGGGCAGATCTGGATCCATGAATTCATTCCTCAGGAAGCCTCTAAGGAGAGCAGGGAACTCCAAATGTTTCCCAGTCCCTCTGAACAGGTACTGGGAAAATTTGGGAAGACAGATGAGAGCAAACATTGCTGGGAAGGAAAACTGCTGCTGGAACAACATCATCTGGGAATTTTCCTTCAGCTGATGCTACTCAAGGTCACTGTGGGCTGGTCAAAACCATTGGAGTTGTTTATTTTGGAAAAGGAGGCTCAGGGGGGACATTTTCACTCGCCACAGCTCCCTGCCAGGAGGGTGGAGCAAGGTCAGGTTCTGCTCCCAGGGAACAAGGGACGGGAGAAGAGGAAAAAGCTTTAAGCTACATCAGGGAAGGTTGAGATTGGATATCAGGGGAAATTCCTTCATGGAGAGGGTTGTCCAGCCCTGGCATAGCTGCCCAGGGATTTAAAATCCACGTGGATGTGGCACTTGGGGACATGGGGCATTGGTGGCCTTGGCAGTGCTGGGGGAATGGTTGGACTCAAGGATCTTAAAGTGATTTCCCAACCTCAGCAATTCCATGATTCCAAGAGACTCTGTGTCCTGCCAGCTGCTGGGAACTGATGGCTGCTGCTCTCCCTTTCTCCCTGGGACAGCTGCACATCCCAAGCTCATTCCCAAAGTTTTGGTGTTCCTTGGAGCATCCTGGTGGTTCCATCACCTCCACCTCTGTGCCGTGGCCATTCCCAAACCACGTGTGCTCTGCTCCCAGCCTGTGCTGAGCCATCTGCAGAGGCAAATCCAGGCTCTCCTGCAATATTCATCACCCGGGAAGGTTCACCATCTGTTGCCTCCTCTGAAGCTCCCCAGGACCAGCGCTCTGCTGCTTTTCCAGGTTTTCCTGTGGGAATCCAGGGCTGGGGCTGTGCTGAGCTCCAGGCTGCCCACCCAGAGGGTGACACCAGCACCTCCCAGAGCTGCTCTGCATCCCAGGGCTCTCCTGGGGCACATGTGATGCTCCAGTAGTGCATAAAAATATGTTAGAAGGGGTAGATTTCTCTTCCATGATTGATTGTTTCTCTTCATCTGCCTTACAAAAATCCCAACCCAAACCCCTGAGAAATTCTGGGGTTTAGCTCCTCACATCTTGTTTCTCCTTTCCTCTTCGTGACCAACCTGTCGCTGCTCCTTTTTGGATGAAACCCCACCTCATGTCCCTCCATTTGTCACATCCCTCACCCTTGAGGGAGTCAACACTTCCACCCTCCTCCTCACCTCATTAGAGCTCACCCCTTGTACTTTAGCTCCCAAATTAATTTGTCCTGTGTCAGCTGCTCGCTCTTGCAATTATTTTCTTCAAAGCTGAGGAAGCAGCACTTGACAGGGATTTTTTTTCCCACTGGGTGCCTGCAGACCTCCAGCAGTAAATCCAAAAAGCACTGCCAGATGGAGCTCCTGGAGCTTGGCTTTACCCTGCTGGGTTTTCCTGTAAGTCCTGCTGACTCTGACCTCCCACCCAAACGCTTCAGGGATGAATCCCATGGGATTCTCCATGGGGTTGGAGTTTGATCTAAGAAAATATTTCCCACCCTTGCACATCCTCTCCAGCTCTGCAGCACTGCATGAGCACCTGCATCCCCCACGGAGGTGAATTCCTGGTGGGAATGGTCGGTGCCCTGTGGTGGGAAGGCTCAGATGGTGTCACTGCCTTTTGTCCCACGAGTTGAACACTCAGAGCTCTGTTTGTCCCTGTCACTGACGCTGTGTCTCGTGTTCTGCCCTCTCCCGCTTGCCCATTGGAGACTCTCATTGAGCCTTGGATGGAGCTGCTGGGAATTGCAAATTTCCCTCTGAGTCCCTCCTGGGATCTGAGTCACTGCATAATCCACTGTCCCGGGGCTGAGGGGCTCAAATAGAGCCCAGGAGAAGAGTCATGGAGTCATGGAGTCATGGAGAGCCGAGAGGAAACCACGTCTGGGAATGTAGCACCTGCTTTGGGCTGATCGACCATGAGCTGGGGCTGATGCATCACAGACTCCCTGGTTTCCTACAAAGGGAAACCTGGAATGCTTCCTGGAATGAGCCCAGCAAGGGCCACGGAACTGCTCCAAGAAGAAGGCTCCAGGGAGAGCTCAGAGCCTCTTCCAGAGCCTAAAGGGGCTCCAGGAGAGCTGGAGAGGGACTGGGGACAAGGGATGGAGGGACAGGACACAGGGAATGGCTTCAAACTGCCAGAGGGGAGGGAGAGATGGGAGATTGGGAATTGGGAATTCCTGGCTGGGAGGGAGGGGAGGCCCTGGCACAGTTTTCCCAGAGAAGCTGTGGCTGCCCCTGGATCCCTGGAAATGTTCCAGGCCAGGTTGGACAGGGCTTGGAGCAACCTGGGATAGTGGGAGGTGTCCCTGCCCATGGCAGGGATGGCACTCGATGGCCTTTCGGTTCCCCTCCAGCCCTGGCAAGCTGGATCCAGCCTTCCCAGGAGCACAGCTCGGTGTCACTCCCAGGACAGCTCAGGTGTGGGGGAAAAGAGCTTTGGCCCTATAAATTCCCTCTCTCCACAGCCAGTGTCACCTTGGAGCTGGCAGGAAGCAGCAGCCAGGCTGTAAATCACTGCGCCCGGGGATTCTGGGCTGTTCTCATATTTTGGGTCCATCCACGGTGAGTCAGAGCAGTCCCAGATGACGTCGTGCCAGTTGCTCCCTGTGTGCATTCCCAGGATTTACAAGGGCAGGGATCAGGGGCTGGGGAAGGAGCTGGAAGGAGAGCAGTCACCTGCTGACTGGGAGGGCTGCAGCTCTGGGGGGAGCTGGGGAGGGTTTGGGGTGTCCTACGGTGCTTCCACATGGAAATCAGGCAGGGCTTTGCTGGAAGAGCTTTGCTTCCAAGGAACCAAGTGGGACGGAGATGTGACTTTGAAAAAAATGGGGGATAATCCAGGAGCTGAAGAGATAATGAAAGTCATGGGTATTTATTTCTTTGCCTCCTTGTTCTCCCAAATGTGGGATGGAGAGATCCTGGGGGCCTGGGCAGTGTTTGCTTGGAGAAAGAGGAGTTGATGGTAAGGGCAGGAGTGCAAGGAGGGGAGATCTTACTCCGGATTCCTGGGAATTCCTGCATCCATTCCCTCTCTGCCCCTAAAATGGGCACATGGAGATGGTTTGGCCTTGTGCTGAAGTTTTTTTCAGCCCAGAGAATCTGGCACTTGCTGGAGTCAGCACGGTGAGGATCGGAGTCCTTCTGAGCCCACAGACCTCGCCTGGGGACACAGAGCTCTTCTGCAATTCCACATCTTGAGATGTTCAGCAGACATGTCAGGCAGGAATGCAGATGGGATTGGGAAAGCAGCTTCCCTGCAGGACAGAGGGAGTTTGGCATGGACAGTGAGTGAGGCAGGAGATCATAAAATCCTAGAATGTTTGGGGTCGGAAGGACCTTAAAGCTCATCCAGTTCCACCCCTTGCCATGGGCAGGGACAACTTCCACTATCCCAGGTTGCTCCAGGTCTCATCCAGCCTGGCCTTGAGGCAGCAGGGGAAAGCAAATCCTGCATCCAGCCCACCAGGAGCAGCTCAGGTTTTCCAGTTTCTGCCAGGAGGTGCAGGGCTGGGCAGTGCTCCCCCCACCAAACCCTGGCTTATCGGAAGGAAGGACTGGGGGTCACTGTAAACCCTTGTTGATATCCATCTGATTTGCCTGTGAAGCCCAGGCAGGGAAGCAGAGACAAGTCTGGAGACAAGACACAGCCAGTCTCACAGCAGAGTCCTGAAAATTCTCTGATCTGTATCAGGTCAAGAATTCTGGAGGAGAGCAGAGCAGAGCTGCTCCGGGTCAGGGTCATAGAATTGTGGAATTAGAAAATGGAGAATACCCTGAGCTGGAAGAACCCACAGGAATCATCCAGTCCAACGCCTGCCCTGCACAGACACCCCAACAATCCCACCCTGTGCATCCCTGGCAGTGCTGCCCAAACACTCCTGCAGCTCTGGCAGCCTCAGGCTGTGCCCATTCCCTGGGGAGCCTGGGCAGTGCCAGCACCCTCTGGGGGAAGAACCTTTTCCATCCTCAGGATGTGGTGAGAGCCTCTCCTGGGTGCTAAAATGCTCTGCTGGAGCAAAGGTTGACCTGGGTTTAGGAGGAGAAGAGACATAAAAATGGGAATGTGGGGGATTTCCGTGGTGTTGCATGAGAAAGCCCAGAGGAGGCAGAGCTGGAATCTCATCTAAGGCTTTGCTTCATGTGCCTTTTTTCCCTCTGATTTCAGTTGTTTATCTGCAGCATCACGTTCTGCCCTTATCTCTTGTTTGTTCCTCTGTTTCCAAGGCTCTGAGAGCAGCAGATGAGGCAGAGCCAGCCTGGGGTCAGACCAGGAGACCCTTGGCTCATCCTGGGATGAGGAGCCCTTGGATCCCAGCGAGGGGGATGACTCTGTGTGCTGTGTGTCCTCTCCGAAGTTCTTAATAAAATTCACAAACCCATCAGGATCAATCCCTGTGCCAGCTTGGCTCATCAATACTTCAGTGCTCGTCTCCCCCAGTCTCTTTGAAGGGATTATTTTAATATGCAGCAGCTCCTCAGACACGGATAATGAGGGGTCAGGCGGATGCTTTTGTGCGCACAGAATGTGTCTGCAGCTGGGCTGCTCCCTCTCTCCCTCCCTGGGGATCTGCCAGAAGATTCCTCTGCAGCTTCCCAGCTCCCAGGGCACATCCTGACCGCGTGCTGTGTCCATGCTGGGACCGGGGAAAAGCCAAGCACTGAGAACAACAAACCTGTCCCATCGTTGTGGGGCCAGGGGACACCACAGACTGTTTTCCCCATTTTTCAGTGGATGAACTTTCCCATTTTATCCCAAAATTTCGGCTCAGATTGGGATGACAGTGGATATTCAATTGTGTTGGTGTTTTTGGAAACCTCTGTTGAGGAGGTCCCTCTTCGTGAAGGATGTGCCCATGGAAAATGGGCATCCCACTGCTTTTCCCCATCCCACTGCTGGGCTGGAGCTCAGCCTGTGCCAGCCCTGCAGGACACCAGGCACGGAGCAAGCAGAGCCCTGCTCCCAGCACTGACGGATTTTGGGATGGGCTCATGGCAGTGAGGCGTCTGGGAGAGCTGGAGTGACTGGAATGGTGCATGCCAGCTGGGTGTGGGTTTGGGGGAGCTGGGATGGAGGCCACAGGCCACAGCGAGTGGCTGTTTTCCTTCTTTCCACGACAAGCAGGAGAGCTGGCACTTGGCTTTGTTTGTTTTTCTCATCCTTGTTTGCAAACTCATTCCCTGCAATGACAGCCCTGCTGGGGCTCTACAGGACAGGTTTCCACTGCTTGGAAAAGGAGATTCAGTGGATCAGGAACAGGAGGGAACCCTCTGATATTTTAAATTCTTCCTTCTCTCCAGCCACACCTGCTCCTCACAGAGGGCTTGAGCAGCCTGGCTGCAGGAGATCTCCAGGAGATATTCCAAGGGCTGGAGCACCATTTCCTATGGAGCCAAGCTGGGGGAGCTGGGAATGTTCCCCTGGAGAAGGGAAGGATCCAGGGAGAGCTCAGAGCTCCTGCCAGGGCCTGAAGGAGCTCCAGGAGAGCTGGAGAGGGACTGGGGACAAGGGATGGAGGGACAGGACAAGGGGGAATGACTTTAAGATGGAAAAGGGTAGATGTAGGTTGGATATTGGGAAGGAATTCCTGGCTGTGAGGGTGGGGATGCCCTGGCACAGGGTGCCCAGAGAAGCTGTGCTGTCCCTGAATCCCTGGTAGTGTCCAAGGCCAGGCTGGACAGGGCTTGGAGCAACCTGGGACAGTGGAAGGTGTCCCTGCCCATGGCTGGGATGGAATGGGATGAACTTTAATGTCCCTTCCCTTCCACCCCAAACCATTCCGTGACTCTGTGATTTCGTGGAAGTGATGTCACTGCCGTGCAATGATTTGGGAAAAGGCGGTGGCTCCCTGCGAGCTGCTCTGTCATTCCATGTCACGCCAGGGAAGGGTGACCCAGGGTGTGGGAGTCACAGGGAGCTGGGATCAAAGCCACTGCCGTGCCAAACTTTCCTGACCAGATGTGGGTTTTGATAAAGGCACCAGGCAATTATCGCTCTACCTGCACGGAGTGTGTGCAAATCATTAAGGGATTATTAATTCCTCATTAAATTCAAAGCCTGAGAAAGTGTGAGGAGGAATTTACTCCGCGTGGTTCAGCCCCATCACCAAGGATGTCACACCCTGATGTGCAAGAAGCTTTGGATGGCTCAGCCCACCTGGGAGGGATGTTTCTGCTCCAGGGCATCCCAGACTTTTTGGTAAGACTATCCTTGAGGAGATTCCTACCCTTTCACTGTGCCAAATAGGATGTGAGGAATCCCAGAGGACCATCCCCACATTCTCCACTGTTGTCCCATTATTCCCAGCTGACTTTGGAGGCTGTGGGAAGGCACAGTGACACTGGGGACAGCTGGAAGGTGACATCAAACCATGGCCACCACAGCCCTGTCCCTTGGCAAAGCACAAACCCCATGGGATCAGTTTGGGTTTTTTCCTTCCAAAAAGGGCCACAATAGTAAATAAATAAAGCATGTCCTCAAGGAATGTTGGGCAGACACATGCCTGGAAAGTTTTCCTTTCCTGCTGCTCTCACCTTGAGCAGGTGAAGGGTTCCTGAGCCACCAGTGGAGAATCAGTTGTGCAAATCATGAAGTATTTTGGTTCCTCGGAGCAAATTAGGGCTCATCAAGGAAAACTTCCCAGAAATTCCTTTCCCAAAGTACTTCTGCAGGGTTGGAACTGGGCTGTGAGATGAGCACTGGGGTATCTATAGCTTATTTTGGGGGATTTTCTCATTAAGGAGGATTTTCTCATTTTGAGGCCAGACCTCCTGGTGGGCTTGGACCAGAGGGTATGGTGGCCCTTTGGATGAGAGCCTGTGGAGATGTTTTCCGTGGAGGAGAGCACGGAGTGGGTCTGCAGGGTGTGCAAGGCAGAGGACAATCCGGGGAGCGCCGGCTGCGGGGTGGAGCGGCTGCAGGGACAGGCAGAGCCGGCTGAGCAGCTTCCCACGCCCGCACCGGGAGATTCCCTCGGAGGCACCGCGGGCTGGAGACAAGCTGAGGGGCCACAGTGGTGCTTCTCTGCTTTTCCTCTCCGTTTGGCCGTGGAATCTGCCTTGGTTTGAGTTTGGGAATCAGTGGGATGTGCCTGGGGTGGGATGCACCTTGTTTGCCCCGTGGATCCCCGGGCAGTGCGGGGATGGTTGGGATCATTCCGTGCCCAGGTTTTGTGCCCTGTCTGGGTTGGGGGCTCAGGGACACCCCCGGGCTGGCAGAGGCTGCTGGTGCTCCGTGGGTGTTTGCAGCTCTTTTTGCCACCCCTCTCTGCTTCCCTCTCCTTCCTCCTCACTCTCCTGCCTAATTTAAGGACGAAAGAGAGCCCATGGACAGCCCTGCTTCCGAGCACCCAGAATCCTCCTTTCTCTATTTTTGTGCAGCACCCCACACGTGCTCCCTGCCCAAAAGGAGGAGGAAAGAACAAAGAGAGGTGGCACTGCCACATCAGAGGGCATTTTCCAGCAGGATGCTGCAGGCAGTAGCATCACGGCCCTGGATTGATCCAGAGGCAATGGATGGTGTCTCTCCAGCTCTGGCTGGTGCCAGGGAATCATGGCTAACTCAGCTCTTCCCAGTGTCCCAGCCTCTCTCCCGCCACATGGACAAAATCAGCTCGTTTTCTTCCAGAAGACAAAAAAAAGAAAAAAAAA
>VZRM01005542.1:885490-912703 GCA_013397955.1 Grantiella picta
AAAGGGCAAAGCAAACACCTCAGCCTTTGTTCAGGGAGACAAGGGCTGCAGCCTGCTCAGATGGAATTTATTTTGTGCTCCGTAATTCAATCCATTCGGGCTCAGGATGTGGCCGGGGAGAGCTGAGCCAAAAAATGCAAGTTTAAAGCAACTAAATTTTATGCTGTGTATACAGCGAAGCTTGGGGTTGGCTGAGACAAGCAGTTTCCGTGGGGTTTTTTTGCAATTTCTGTTGTAGCAACGAGCTCCTTGTGCAATGGAAGGGCATTGTGGCTGGGAGAGGGGCAGGACAGGGCTTATCACAAGATGATCGATACTGGCCTGACTGGGTGACCCTCAGTGGGGACAACATGCTTGGCATGGCTGTGTTCACCCCTGCGGTCTGGCCTGGAAAGGGTTGGATTTTCCTCCCAAGTCCATTCCCCCAGCATCCAAATGTGCCATGCAAAGCTTCTCCCAGCGCCGGAATGCAGCTGCTGAGCTGTGCTTTCCCTCGTGGAGGTGTCCCTCTCCCTGCTAGTAACATTTTTCAGCTGGAAAAGCTGTGCAATGCTGAGCTGTGGCCCAACAGCTGGGCTGCAGATGTGGGGAAAGCCAGCCTGCAGCAGCTGTGTGTGTCCCTGTCCCCTCCAGCCCCGTCTGCCCTCTGTGCACATCCCTGAGCACGGCTCAGCTTTAATTTTGCACCTCTGCGTCCTCCATGAAGATGCAGAGCTGCTCTGCGACTAAAAATCGTGAAATCAAATCCAGACAAAACCCCGGGGCTCTCAGGAATCGCTCCTTGTTTTCCCCTTGACCACGGGATTATTATTTCAGCTGGCCAGCCCTGCTCATCCTTCAGCCATGGTTTTGGCAGGAAAAACTCGGTGTGGGAGCTCCTGGTGGGAGCTCAGCACTCCAAGCCTGGAAGCGCATCAGGGCTTGGGCAAAGCAAACCTCTGCAGGGAGGTTTTCCTGTTAAATGGCATCAAGTGGCCCTTTTTTGCTCAGGGATCATTCCCACGAAAGCGCTGTTCTTTCAGGGAGATCATCCCAGGGGAGCCCAAGGAGAGTGCTGGGATTTAGCTGGGCTGGATGGGATTCTCCTCCAGTTTTGCCCATGTTTTTTTTTTTTTTTGTGAACATAATCCGGGCCAGTTTACAAAACCATTATCAGTTTATCAGGCTGCTCCTGGAATGTGCCCACAGCCACCCACAGGCTTGGCTCTCCGAACCCTTCCTTCCTTCTCTCAGGCTTTGCCCTTTTGCACTGCCCTGCTGAAGTCAGGTATGGATGAAATGAATCCTGGAATCATTCAGGTTGGAAAAGACCTTTAAGGCTCCCAGCCCATCCTGTCCCATGACAGTCACTCGGAAATGGATATTTCATGTCACATGTCCAGCTCAGGAGCTTCCTGATGGGGCTTTTTGGGGCCTGGTGGATTTCTATGGGATTTCTATGCCATGAACTTCAGTATCCAATTGAACCATTGGAGTTCCTGGTGCTCTGTGAGCTCAGCAAGTTAAACAGGGGCAGTTTGGGGATCCACCTTGTTTTGGGTGCTCCCACCAGCATCACTCGATGCCTGTTTGATCCTGCGTCAGCACTAACTGGACACAGCTCCTAATTCCCAAGGCCACCAAGATTCCACAGCCTGCTGATGCCTTTTCCTGGAGCTCCAAGTCACCTTGAGCAAACAGAGGGCTCCTTCCCTGTGAGGGTGGTGAGGCCCTGGCACAGGTTGCCCAGAGAAGCTGTGGTGCCCCTGGATCCCTGCAAATGCCCAAGGCCAGGTTGGACTGAGCTTGGAGCAACCTGGGACAGTGGAAGGTGTCCCTGCCATGGTGGGGTGTTGGAATGAGATGACATTTAATGTCCTTCCAACCCAAACCATTCTGGGATTCCATGATTCTGTCCAGCCCCATCCCTTCCCTGGTCTTCCACCCTGGAGAACAACCACTGCTGGAACTCACATGTCCATGCCTGCCTCCTCCTCCTCCTCCTCCACCATCTCTTCCAGCAAAGATTTGAGATGATCTTCAGAGGTGCTTGGAATATCCTGGATCTGCCAGAGGTTGGTGCATTCCTGGAAACCTTCAGCCAGTCAGCATCACCTCGAGGGTGTCTTACCAATGACAGGACACCACGGAGGTGACACATGAGGTGTTTGGGGACATTCTGGAGACACTTTGGGACAGCGCCTCCATGCCCATGACAGGGCTGTGCACACGAGGGGAACTGGTGGACCTCCCAGAGCTGCTGATGAACAGATCTCCACAGGCTGGCCCATAAACTGTTAACACATCAATTAAAAGAAGAAAAAGGAGTTGGTCCCATTAAGCTCCCCATCTGTTTTAATTACCCACTGGAGCTCACAGAAAGCTTTGTACACACTGTAATTGCATAATTAAAACGAACTGTTGGGAGATAGATGGCACTGAGATGACTGGGGAGAGAAAAGCAGCCCTTGCTCCTGCTCTGCTGTCACTGAGGAGCATCGTAATTAGGAAGAAACATTTTAAAAACCCTTTTTGGGCTGAGCTTAGCGTTGCAAAGCCCCATCTGACTTTTGAGAGCTTCCCAGAGGTGTTTTTGTGTCATCTCCACCCTGAGCAGAAGCAGCAGCAGCATCAAAGCCCACCTTGCTGATAGCTGGGATGAAAACCCCATGTGCTGCTGCACAAATTCCGAGTTTCCAGCCCAAATCAGCACCTGGATGCAGACACTACCCACCCTCTCCTGCCTTGTGCCCGTGGGTTGGGACCTCAGCAGAGCCAAGGGAGTTTGTCTGGCAGCTCCCAAACCCAGGCTCATCCAAAGGGAGCACATCCAAAGCCCAGCTGGTTGCTCTTGGGCATGGAGCATGAGGCTTTGTGCTCACGGCGGAAGTTTTAAAAATCAAAATATTAGTCTTAAAAAGAGAAAACAACAAGCGCAACAAACTTCCTGTGAGCAGCAGTGGGAATTTTTCACATTTGTTTGAGGGGGAGGTTGTTTGTGGGTTGGGTTTTTTTTATTCTTGTGATATTGAACTGATATTCTCATGTCTTTTACCTCACTTTTCCCAGCTTGCTGCTTTTCCACATTCCCTGCAAACCTAATCTTTGGATTACCACTTTTATTTTTCTTGACATTAAACTTCTGAAAACACAATGAGGTCACTGCGAGTCCTGAAAACTGGAAAAAGTCCTTCTGGTTCAAAGCCCTCCTGGGACAAACCTCTGACAAGGAAGAGATCCAAAACACAACTGTTCCCGGAGAAAATGTAATTCCTGCAATCTGCCCACACTGGATCAGGCCAGGAACGAGCTCATGACAAGGAAAACACTGGATTGGAATTAGAGCAGAACTCTGTAGCCAGCCAGAACCTCCCAACTCTAAATGTCAGCTCGGAGACACATGGATAGCTTGGGAAAGTCTCCTGGAGCCAAGGTAAACTTGGGATAATCTCCCAGCACGCCTTCGGAGCAGCGACGCCCTGGTACCACCTCCTCCTTGGCAGGGGCCTGATGGATGGTTTCTGTCACATCCTATCTCCCAGGGGCTGGTATTTTGTTACAAAGCAATTTTCCTGGCAGGGAACGACGATTCCATCAAAACCGAGGTGTTTTGTGGGAATATGACTGACCCTCCTCACGAGGGCATGTTTTGATTTTTCCTTTAGGGACCAACTTTCCTCCCCACGACAAGATGGGTTATCTTTTTTAATCTGAGCTGGAATAAAAGGCCCAGATTCATCCCGGTGTCTGGTTTCTCTTCAGAGTTTTGTTTCCTGGCAAATTCGGAGAGGTTTTTGAAATGAGTTTGCAAACATGGAGTGCACTCCCAGCACTCCTGGCAGGCAGCAGCTCCAAACATCCGACAGCAATCCAAGGGATGGAGAAAAACCTCCACCTGCAACACTTAATTCATGGGCTCCTAACAGAGGCTGACCCAAGCAAACCCTCTTTTGCAAGGGATGATTTTCCCTGTTTTTCTTCTCCCAGAGATTTTTTTGCCCCCAGAGAAAAAACTGGTGTTGTTTTCTCAGCTCTGCAAAAAAATAATGGAGAAAGAAAGAGTTACACATCCTGTGTGGATGTGGCCCTTGGGGTGGGCTTGGCAGTGCTGGTTAATGGCTGTGCTCAATGGTCTTAGGGGGCTTTTCCAACCTAAACTCCTTCAAGTTCCAGCATGGATACCTAGCGGGAGACGCCGGGATTTCTATCCCTACAAAATTGTGAAAAACCTCACAAATTAAATCAATGAAGTGAGGTCATGGTGGCAGCTGTGGAATTGGAGATACCCAGTCCTGGATGGCAACACAATCCAGGATGAGCTCCTGGAGCACCCAGAGGGTGGGAAAGGTTGGCATTTTCTTGGAAAACCACATCTGAATCCCAGTGGTATTCCCAGGCTGGGCTTCCTTGCCCATGAGTCCTCTGGAAAACTCCTGGCCTGGGATTGGGAAGCAAATCTCATGGATGGCTTAGCTGAAATGTATTTTGCCGTAGGCCTAATGCTCTGGAAAATTACAGTGCAGGTTTCTTCTTCTTTCTTTTCTCAAGTGTACTTTGGAATTAATTGAGCTCAGTGTTGGAGTGAAATAATTGCAGAACATGCAGAAAAGAGGACTTTTTAGTCCAAACCTCTTTTTGAGACATTTTGAGTGCACAGTTTGCCAAACCATGGCTTGGTTTTGTTGGCTGTTGTAATGGGAAATCTGTGCTGGGTGTCTCCTACCACAGATGTGATCCATGCTGGTTTTCCCTGGAGAACAAAATTCACTCCAAATCGACTGCTCAGGGGTCAAAATAGTGAAGCGTCTTTTGGGAAATCTCTCCCATCTGGAGAATGTCTTATTGGGAAGTGCCATCAGTAGTTACCAAAATGCTGTTGCTCCCTTGAATATATGAATAGATGAATATATGAATATAAATTGTAATGATTCCCACAGAAGTGAAGGAGTCAGTAGTGTAGAAAGAGGAATAAAACCAGATTAATGCTCTGAGGGTTGGTCAACATCATGAATCCCAGAATGGTTTGGGATGGAAGGGACCTTAAAGGTTATCTTGTTCCACACCTGAGGCATGGGCAAGAGCACCTTCCACTATCCCAGGTTGCTCCAAGCCCTGTCCAGCCTGGCCTTGGACACTGCCAGGGATCCAGGGGCAGCCACAGCTTCTCTGGGCCATCTGGAGAGCCTCACCAACATCAGAGGGAAGAATTTTAATGAGGCCCTCAGGATTCTTACAGGGTTTATTAATTGGGGTGTTGGTTTTTCTGTTGAGCAAAAGGAGCCTGGAGAGATGAAGAAATGGGAAAGAACTGGATACTTTTGCTGTAGGGGACAAGCCAGGAAACTGGGAAGATGCTGGTGTAGGGGATCCAACCCCACTGTGTTCTAGAGTTCTTAAAAAAAAACAAAGGCCAGATTTTTGAGGGATTTTTTCCCCACTACTTTTACAAAAGCTCTGAAAAATGCTTTGTCTGGACCCACCCAGAACTGCTCGTGGGACCAGCGCCGAGGTTCTGCTCCTGGCGTCAGCTCCTCGTCCCTTTTGTGCAGAAATTTTTCTTCCCACTGAGGTCACTGCTGAACAGAAAGCCCTGGTTGTTTGGAAGCACAAAGTTTCCTGTAGAAAAACATCCAAATGAAACATTTCAGCTCTGCAAAACCTTCCCTCCCACCCACTCTGGAATTGCTTGGTTCCCTGCATGGAAAAACCCTCGTGTTGCAAATCCATGGCTCATCCCTGTCCCCCTGCTCTGTCTGGGATAGAAGCACCTTATCCGTCCTGCCAAGCACGGACACGGAGGGTGCTTGGTCACTGGTCAGATTTTTGGGAAGCCCAGTGAGGTGGTTTTTAATGGAAATGGAGGTGACACCCTGATTTTCCTTCCCTCGGCAGGTGTTACAGAAGGAAACAGGGACATCGGGCTGGAATTGCCACGGCTCAGGCAACACTGCACTGAAATTGTCCATCCCTGTGGAATATTGCAGGGGAAGCAATTCCCAGCCCATCTGTTTGCTGGATGGTGAGGAGCACAGGCTGTGGTCGGGCTGCTGGTGCTGCCAGTGACACAGCTCTGCTCAGGTTCCAGAGGGAATGGGGACATTCCTACATGAAATTCCTGCATGGCACACTGAGCTGTGTGCTCTTCACCCTCAGGACAATTTTTCCAGAGCCCCTCTGCTGTGGAGCCCAATGCAGGTGTGGGAGGAGCTGATTTCCCACCTTCACGACACTTTGGAGCTGTTCTCCCTGGGTTGCACTCACAGGTCATTGCCCAGTCTGGCACAATGCTGAACTGGTCTGGCTCCTTTCCCTGCTGGGACAATCCCAGTTGATGGCAGGATTTCTCCTGGGTGTAGATGTTATGTGGTCATTAAGGACCTCCTGGTTTCCTGGCATTTCTCTCAGTGAGCTGCTGGCAGGACAAACTTCCAGTGCTCCAGATCACTCCATGTCCTGCCTTGGTGTCCCCACACCTGAGGAGGCTCTTCTGCCCCAGACTTGGGCACTGCTGCTTCACACCTCATTCTCCTGCCTTGCTTCCTCCTTTTCCATGTCATCCACAAGAAAGCAAAGGGAGAGATCAAACTAAAGAATCCTGGAATGGTTTGGGCTGGAAAGGACCTTAAAGTTCATCTTGTTCCATCCCCTGCCATGGGCAGGGACAACTTCCACTATCCCAGGTTGCTCCAAGCCCTGTCCAACCTGGCTTGGAACACTTCCAGGATCCAGGGGCAGCCAGAACATCTCTGGACAACTTGTGCCAGAGCCTCCCCAATGTCTCCTGGACGTCTCTCATCCAGGATATGCAGGACGCATATGGAATTCCATTTGGGCAATCCCAAGCAGTGCAGGCTGTTCCTGGTGAGCTCCTGGCAGCATTGGGACTCTTGGACTTGAAAGCAGCTCTAGGACAGCAAAGAAAAACACAACATTCATTATACTTTCCATGGAAATGGCAGATCCAACCCCAAAGAGGAGCTCCAGCCTCCAGTGTGGCCCTGCCCAGCTGTGGGATGTGGTGTAATGGTTCTAGGTTAACACTGGACTCAATAATATTTTCTTAATGATTCCATGATTCCATGAAACAAAAACTGGCGATCTCATCCTTCCTGAAAATGCCCATCTCCGTCCCCTGGCATGTGTCACTTCTGTGAAATACACTCCAGCATCTCACGGGGAAACCTTGAAACCAGACAGAAAATTTTGGGAGAAACTACCTTGGAATGATCTTGATTGCATTTCCATCATCCTCCCATACCAGCTGCAACACAAAGGAGAGGAAAAGTAATAAACTGTTTAAAAAGTCATATTTCAAGTTAACTACCCTTTTCTGATGCTCCAGAACAGCCTGTGCTGGGCTGAGCCGGAGTCTTGGAAGAAAAATGAAGGGCTGTTCTTGCTTGGTCTGAACTGGTTCGTTGAGTCATGCTCTTAGTTAATCCCTGGCATCGGCACAGCACAAAATCCTGCTGGAGGGGAAAAACTCACTCAGGGAAAGTTCAGGCCATTTGTGCTCCTCCGAACGGGGCGAGCAGACAAAGCCTTCTTGTTCCAGAGGCGGGGGAGAGGAGAGAGGAAGAGGGAGGCGAGGAAGGGCGAGGGATGGTGGGATGAGAAGAGGCGGATTTGGGATGCCTGCCCACGGCGTGCTGCTTGCCCAGCCCCAGCCAGCCGGGATGCATTTTTCCAATGCTTGAGCTGTGTCAGGAAGAGGCATTCCCTGAGCTGGAGGGGTGCGTGCCTCAGAGGGGCAGGATGAGACAAACATGGTCTCGGTGGGGTGGGAAGAGCAGGATTTGGGGAGGAATGTCAGATCCCTGGAGAGGAGCTCGTTGGTGGTGCGGGGAAAAGGTGGGATGGGAAGAGCAGGGTTTGGGGAGGATCATCAGGGCCCTGGAGAAGATTCTGTTGGTGGTGTGGGGAGAAGGTGGGATAGGAGAGGTGCCTGATTTGGTGGGCAAGTTTTCCAGGCAGGGAAAGCTTTCCCAGGCAGGCTGATGGACGCTCCATTGGTACAACAGCTCCGATGCAGGCAGAGGTTGGAATGTCCCTCCAGAACAGACACAAAGCAATTCCCTTGGGAAAACTGGGTGACACTTTGTGCCACCTTGAGGCTCTGCTCACCTTGAGAGCCCCTTCCGCCCCATCCCACACCTGGAGAGGTGGTGGGATAGGAATGAAGGATATTTTTCCAGCACACACATCCACGCTGAGCCAAGCTCAGGCCCCACAGGAGGTCCTGGCAGGTCAGGGCTGTGACAGGACACAGCTTCAGGCAGGCCGCCACCTCCTCCTCCTCACCTCCACTGCTGTCACCAAAGGGTGGCAGCCAGGTAAACGCCTCCTGCTCTCGCTGGCTGACTTCCAGGGCTCAATTAGAAAGGCAAAACTGGTTAATTAGGGATGCCTCCAAGCTGGCCGTCACGCCAGACGCTGGTGGGTCTGCAGGGAATATCTCTGAGCTCGTGCTCTGGAGGATCACAGCAGCCATCAGCCAAATGTGATCTAATAAGCAAATAAATAATCTGCAAATCAACTGCAGCTCTGACAAGTTCCTGCATTTACAGTGGCCTGGAACTGCTCAGGGCAGTCAGGTTGGGTAATTCCTCCTGCCTCAAATTCAAGCAAGTGTTTTACTCCTCTGTGAGGAACAAATCTGCAAAAGCTGTGAGAGGAAGGGGAATGGCTCTGGGAGCAGAACATCGGGCCAGAGGTTCTCCTGCTCACCCCATGGAGTGAAAAATTCCCTAATTAGTGAATAATCACTGCCCCTCAGCCCCTTGTGCTCCTTGATAAGGGATGTTGATGCCCAACTCTTGTCCTCTGCTCCAGGGATGAACACAAGGGATGTGTTCGCAGCCTGGGATAGTGGAAGTTGTCCCTGTTGCCTGGGAAAGGGATATAATAATATTCCATATATTATTATATTCTACAGAATATTATCTAGCCCATAAAATCACGTCACTGCACCTTTTATTCTCTTCACATCTATATTATCCCTCTCATCTCAATGTCACCCACCATCTACATCTGCAGCGACTTCCAGATGGGGTTGGAGACAGAATGAATCATAGAAGTCACTTTGCATTGGCTCGCTCTTAGAATATTCCAAACCTTAAATCCTTGCTCAGCTTAAAGCAAGGTTTCCACATTTCAAAGGGGTGTTCTTTTTTTAATCCCACCACGCTTCCCAGGTAAGCCTTCCCTGGTTGCCTGTGTTGGAAAATGAGGTCGTTGTGCAGCTCAGTGTTCACAGTGTTCACAGTCGAGTTTGGGTTTAACAGACGATAGAGAAGAGAAACAACAGAGGGAAAGTTCTTCTCTTGGAAAATGAAAAATCAATTCCAAGACGAGAGAAGATGACCATGAAGCCATCAGGGCTGCACAAGGACAACTTTGTGTCCTTGGCCAGGTTGTGTCCAAGTGGAACACTGGAAGTGTCCGAGGTCAGGCTGGATGGGCTTGGAGCAGCCTGGGATAGTGGAAGTTGTCCCTGCCCATGTCACGGGTGAGATGGGATGATCTTTAAGGTTCCTTCCAACTCAAACCATTGTGGGATTCTGTGACACATCCTTTAAGGCTCAGCCAGTCGATGTCATATATGGGGGAAAACATCACCCAACAAAATAACCCCCTTTTGTGGGGTAATCCAGCTGGATGGATGAAATGCACCTTTTAATACATAATTTTCTTTAAATTTATATTTTAGCATACAGCAGCAATGCTCCACTTCACGGAGTGGGGTTTCTTAGGAGGACATCTGCCTCCTGGGATCTTTCTGCCAGTATTTAATCCTTTAACATCAGCTTTATGGATATTCTATGGAGCTTAGATTTAACAGCAAGCCCCTCCCTGCCTTTGTTAAGGCATCGTTACACCTGGTGCTGCAGGTAGGATCCATGCTTGGATCATCTTTTCTTGCCCACCAGAGCTTAAATCCTTGTTTGTGCCAATTTTCTCTTTTTTCGTGGCCAGCTGCTGGCTTTGTTCAACAGTCCAGCTGCACAAATCCCCTCTAAAAGGGGGAAACACCATCCAGCACGTCCCACCTGCGAGGCATTGGGTTTCCTGGGGCCTTTTGCACAGGTAAAGATGAGACTCTGGTGCTCTTCACGGCAAGGAGTGACACGGAGCTGGTTCCTCTGGTTATTTGTCTGCTTTCCTGGGCTTTTCCTGCAGTGAAAATTGCATCCTGCTGCATTTCAATGCTTGATCACTTATGGAGAGTCTCTGGCAGGCTGTGGTGGTGTTTGCAAGGATTTCCAGGGCTTCATTCTCTTTCTGCTCTTCCCAGAGTCTGCCCAGGCTGTTCCTTAGCTTTTGGGGCTATTTGGCAGGAAAAAGGGTTTAAGGATCTCCCAACACAGGGCTCCTCTCCTTGCCAAGAAGCTGGAGCAGAACATGCTCGGCTTAGAAAAGATTTTGGGCTCTGGCTTCTAGGGCAGGGTCAGCACAAAGCAGATCCCCACAAACTGTGGGACAGGAGAGCCTGCTAGGGCCACCAAATCCCCCTGGGAGGGTGACAGAGGCCACCACCCCGACCAACAGAGCTGCGGAGGGAGATCAGCCGGCCCTGGGAGAAACTCTTGCCGCGGGGTGGCTTAATTATATCCTCACTCGAGCAGCTCAGGGCCTTTGATGTGGGGATGTGGCTCAGGTATCTCGCAGAGGAGATGTCTCCCCATCAGCCGCCGTCTAGACTCTCTGTGCACGGCTGGGAGGAGGTGACTCAGCCTGTCTGCATCCCCCAATTCCGAGGTGACTCCTCACAAACTCAGTGACAATGGAATCACAGCCCTGACACTCCTGGAGCTCATCAGCGCCCTCGGCATGGAGTGAGCTGCTCCAGGGCTGGCAGGGTGCTCTGCCTCCTATGGCTGCTCCATCAATGCTTCCACAGGCTCCCAAATCCACTGCATGGGCCATTTGCCCTATATTCCGAGTTATCCCTTTGCACTCTAAGTGTTCAAGGGGACATTAAGTGTTCCAGGCCAGACTGGATGGAGCTTGGAGCGACCTGGGGTAGTGGAAGGTGTTCCTGCCCATAGCAGGAGGTGGAATGAGATGGTTTTGAGGTCCCTTCCAACCCAAACCATCCTGGGATTCCAGGATTTTATGCAATACCCAGTGATTTGCTCCCCACTTCCCTCAGCTGGACATTGTCCCCACCAGCCAGGGGCAAGTTGTGTCTAAGTTATGCACAGTTTGGGGTGAAAGCATGACTTAACTGGAGCATGGGTGTCACCAAAACAGCTCCTGGCAGGCAGTTGGGCTAATTAAAGTCCATTTAGGGGAAGGAGCTGCCTTTCCCGTGGCAGGAGGCAGCAGCTTCCTGGGCTCTAATAAAGTCAGGGAGGAAGGCATGGATGTGGTCATGGATACAGGGATGCTGCTCGTTAAGAACCTTCAGGGGAGGAAGGACTTTGTCCAATTAGCTGGAAATGTAGGAACATTCCCAGGCTCACAGCAGGGAGGTGGGAGCTGATGGCACCTCTGCTCTGTAGGGCCATCAGCTGTAGGGTCAGCACAGCTCCTCCAGCAGCGAGTAGGGATCACCCCCACCGAGGTGAGATCCAACACAGGGACATGAAGGAAAATACAAAGTAAATGAATATATTTTGTTCTTTGTTCTCCCTCTTCGGACTTTAATGTTTGTTCTCTGTGTCTCCCATGACCTGGGAGGGTGGTTCTGACCTCTTTTTTGGCTTTCCCAGCTCTCTAAACCATCCTCACAGAGATTAATTTCTTCCCAGTATCCCATCTGTCAGTGGGAAGCCATTCCCCTTTGTGCTGTCACTCCATCCCTTGTCCCAAATCCTTCTCCAGGTCTCCTGGAGCCTTTTAAGCACTTGGAGGATCTCCCTGGAGCCTTCTCCTCTCCAGGTGAACACCCCCAGCTCTCTCAGCCTTTTAGGAGAGGAAACACACTTCCCAAATCCAGAAAAGAGGCAGACTGGAGTCCCTCTAAGGCTGACTCCTGTGCCAGCAGCACCTTCCCTGCTTGGTGTTTTTCCCACTTTTGATCTCAAGAGACAAATAGGAACATCTGACAAGCAAATGACACTGTTCCTTCCCAGCCCTTCCCCTCCATGGAACCGCTCCCTTCCAGGTCCTGCACCCGTGACCTTTGGGAAAATGCCACTTCCAGGGGCTGAGCAGAGATTTCACCCCCCAGTCTTTGAGTCTGATGTCTCAGCCATGTGTTTTCTTCAGTCCAACCTTGCAGGAACTCTGGCTTTCCATGAAGGCTTTTCCTGAGGAAATGGCTCCCTTTTCCCTCATCCTGCCCTTGAAAGGTTGGCTTAACCCAGCTCTGGATTTCTGTCTCCCACCACTGGCCGCTCCCCAGATAAAGATCCATGTGAAATTTATCTCTCCATCTTTCATTAAAATAAACCAATTAAGCAACGCTGAGGAGCCTCTGATCCAGGCCAGCTCGGTCAGTTGGTGTATCCATGTTTCCAAAGCATCTTCCCTCTCTGCTTAGCCTCACATCAAAGCAAGCCAGGGACCGGCCCTGTCCTTGGAGCAAAGCCTGTCAAGAGATTGGGGAAACAGCTGATTTAATGCCGAGGAAATTAGTAACCAAATGAGTTCTTAGCCAAACGGCTCCTCTTCTTGATCTTGGGAAAAGTGGTGTTTAAATTCTCAATCTCATGGTTTTAGACTCAGGAAATGTGATTACACATCTGTCATTATTTTACTCTTCTGTGTTGATGGCTCATATTAAACAAACCACATTCCTGCATCGCTTAGTAATCTCTGCTGTTCCCTTTCCTTGCCGAGGAGACAAGTTCCAGCTTGACATCCCTATCCCTGTTGATCACAGCTCTGCTGTGAACCAACCGGCAGAGCCGTGCCGGCACCAGCTGCGGGAGCATTCGCGCCTCTGACCTCTTTTCTCCAGCTTCCCACAACTTCACAGCCCCCTTTTCTCCTAAAAAACATTTGGGCGAAGAGCAGGAGGACCAGAGCGACATCCCCACCCTGCTGAGATCCATGTGTTTTTTGGAAAGGTGGTCCAGCCTACCCCTGTCTTCCACCGAGCAGGTAAGAACATGCGCTTTGGGGTTGGACAGCAGTCAAAAAGGGTAGGTCCTTCCAAGCAGAGCACGATTCCCAGGGATCCTGGCGCCTCACCAGCCCAGGAGGACGTGGAGAGCCCCACGGCTCCTGCGGGATGAGCTCCCAGCGGCCACGCAGGAGGAACCTGCCTTGAAAAACGCCCACCTCTGCAGGGACTCTGAGTTTTTTCTCTTGGTGGCTTTCTCTTCCAGCTGTGCTGAGACAACCCCAAGCTGGCCATGGAGCTGCTGGAGGAACCTGACTCATAGATGTTCCCAGCACCAGGTAGGAAAACGAGGGCCTCTTTTAATGGCGTTGGGGAGGGAAGGGAAAGGTGGGGCAGGTGGTGAACTGTGGGGACATTGGAGATGTGGGGCTGTGGTGTTGACTGAGAGGTGCCTGTCCAGGTGTTTCTTGTAGCTTGTGAAATCCTTCCCACCTCCTGGAAACTCAGCAGAGGATCTCAGGCAAATCACAGTGTCGGGAAGCTTTGCCTTCTCCTGCTGAGGACACGGTTGGCCAAGCGTTGGCAGCCGTGCTCCTCGTGGTTGTGTTTTTTCTTTATCACGGCATTTTGGCACAAGAGCTGTGCCAGGAATGGTGAAGATGCCTGGGAATTCTTCTAGAGGATTTTATGATCTCGGGAAAACCCCGAGCTCCTGGTGCGATGCTGTTTGCTTGGATCTTGGGTTTTCCCTTTTTTTTTTGGTGAGATTTCCACCTTTTGCCCATGCCAAGCCCCAGATTTCTCCCATCCAGAGGCGGAAGGGTTGGAGTGGATGTCCTTCCTGTCAGCAAACCCACCATATTTGAGCCAAAGTAATTCCTGTGGGAGAAGCGAGGCTGGCGTGGCATCGCCCTGCTCTTGTCAAAGATGAATCCATTTGGTTTAAAACATCTCCTTTTGTTCTCTGCCGTGTGAGATGGGGAGTTTTCCTCCACCAACCCCTACAGGACGAGAAGGGAAGGTCCTGGTGAAGTGGGATTGAAGAGAAATGGTGGTGGGAGTGGGAGGGCAAGGCTGGGTGTGGGCAGGGGACCACTCCTTGCCGTGGGAGGCTGGGTGAGGTCCTGGGGGCACCTCTGCTCCCACCCTGCACCCAGAAGGGATCCAGTTTCCCTTGGCACAGGGCATCCAGAGCCCCATCTTCCACACCCACCCACCCAAGGGTGCTTTGGGCAGTGGGTGCAGCACTCTGCCTTCAGGTCCTGGTGCTTCTGAGCTGCCATAACCTGAGGAATGAGCTGGGATTGCTGAATTCCAAGCTGCCTTTGGGTTTTTAAATATGTATGGCAGGTGTTCCTGGAGTGTTTTTGGCAGGAATCTCCTCTGGATTGCATTGGGTCACACAGTTTGGGGACAAGGCTTCAGAAGCACTTTATGCTTCGTGGCTGATCTTTCATTACATGAAATCATCTGCAAGGTTGATGTGGGCACAGATACTGTCAAACTGCTGGAACAAGTCCAGAAGAGGCTGTGAAGGTGCTCCAAGGTCTGGAGCCAGGCTGGGAGAGCTGAGGATGTCCAGCCTGGACAAGAGAAAGCTCCAGGAAGACCTCAGAGCCCCTTTCAGTGCCTAAAAGGAGCTCCAGGAGAGTTGGAGAGGGACAAGGGATAGAGAGACAGGACACAGGGAATGGCTTCCCACTGCCAGAGGGCAGGGAGAGATGGGATATTGGGAAGGAATTCCCTTCCTCTGAGGGTGGGGTGGCCCTGACACAGAGTGCCCAGAGAAGCTGTGGCTGCCCCTGGATCCCTGGCAGTGTCCAAGGCCAGGTTGGACAGGGCTTGGAGCAACCTGGGATAGTGGAAGGTGTCCCTGCCCATGGCAGGGGGCAGAACAAGATGGTCTTTTATGTCCCTTCCAACCCAAACCATTCCATGACTCTGTGGAACTCCTCTGGGACTGCTGGAACACAGGACCAGGCTCTCTTGGCATGCAGAGCAGCGTGGGAGGAGTGTCTGTAGGACGGCTCTTTTTAAACAATTAAGAGCTTCTCCAGCTCATTTCCTTCAATGCCCTCACAGAGCAAATCAGCTTAATTAGCAGTCTTAGTGAATAATTAATTTTCTCACAGGTTTTTTTGATAGCTTCTTTAAAACAAGAGGGCTTGAGCTGCCGCTGAGCATCTCCTGGCACAACCATGCTTTAGCCAGTGCCTGCAGACCCCAAGGCCCACTTATTCCCTCATGGGAGTGGAAATGACGAAAAAATGGCACGAGAATGGACCATGCATGCTTTTCCACGCTGTTTTCCGTGCAGTTTCCATGCAGATTTCCACCCCCAGCATCCCATGGAGATGCAGCTTATCAATGTCCTCACAAAGCATCAATATGTGGCCCCAAAACCTGCTGCCCAGCCAACTGACAGAGAGAGATTTGAGGCTCCAAAGCCATAAAAATCAGGTTTATTTTCAGCTTTGCCTCTGCTTTTTAATGATAGGAGGGTCTGCTGTTGTTTAGACCTGAGCGGAGAGACTTTAATTACTACCTTGGTGCCAAGGATGTAAATATGGACTCGGGGAAGCAGCGAGGGTTATTAAAGAGAAAAGACTGTAATTGCTGGGCCCCTCCCTCTCCATCAGATTTTCCTCTCGCTCTGGTTTGGAGAGGACTGGCTGATCCAGTCCGACTGTGTCTGGCCATGGGTTGCAGGCTCTCCCTGAGGAGGGGGAATATCCAGCAGCATCCACCCAAGTCAGGATGGAATCGCCTTTATCCAGGAAAACTTTGTGGAATCTCTGGCTTTTAGCACGGCCACAGGGAGATGTTTGCAGTCTGAGGCATTTTGGGTGGGTTTTCCCCGGGGAGATCTTTTCGGCCGTGAAAGAAATTCCCAGCCCAGCTGTAAACAGCCTCTCTCTCGGATGCAAACACTCTCATGGCTTTTAAAAATTTTTTTAGCTCCTATCTTTGATTTCATTTAATAATGGATGAATTATCAGAAATACCTGCTGGCAGGGAGCCCAGGTTTTGTCAGGAGGCAAACGACTTCAGTAACGCGTCGGTTGAAAATATTTTGAAAAAGAAAAAAGGGAGCGAGAACAAATAAAAAAAAAAAAGTCAGTCTATGCAAAAGCCTCCGGGGGTGGGAAAAAAACCAAGTTGGCTGCAGGACTTTTTTTCCTCTCCTTCTTCCTTCATGCCTCTGCTGAGCACAGTGAGAGCACAGTGTTGCTTCTGTGGGTTGGAGGGGCAATATCGGAGCTGTGTCCTCTCTGGAGGAGCCTCATCCCCTCCAATAATTTAGGCACAGCCAAAATTTGGACGTGGGGGCGCAGAGAGGTGATGCTCTTGACCACATCTAAGGCCGTGCCTCACTCTTGGCCATGTCCCCTCCATCCATGGCCGTGCCCATCCCCGGGGTAGCACGTCAGGGAGCAGGCAGTGGGTGCCAAGGGGGACTTTTGCCGCAGGGCTGGAGCGTGTGGGGTGAAGCAATCGCACACAGTCATCGGGCAGGAACAGGGCGAAGCCGGGGCGAGCAGGAGCAGGGGAAGGCAGGGCCTCCCCACGGCCTGCACCGACACGCCAGGCCCGCCATGGCCTCCCCACAGGCCCTGCTCCAGACAGCCTGCAGAGCCATCCCAGCACGGGCTGGGCGGGGAATGGAGTGAGGGCAGCGCTTGGGGGTGGTGGTGGGTGAGGAGAGCAATGCCAGGTGCCCATGGCAGCCCAAAAACCAGCTGGCTGCTGCGCTGATCCCACAGCGTGGGCAGCGGGGAAAGGAGGGGATTCTCCTCCTCTGCTCCACTCAGGTGAGACCTCACCTGCAGAGCTCGGGGGTCTCCAGCGTCAGGAGGATGTGGAGCTGCTGGAACAAGTCCAGAGAAAGCCGTGAAGATGCTCAGAGGGCTGGAGCTCCTCTGCTCTGGAGCCAGGCTGGGAATGTTGGGAATGTTCACCTGGAGAAGAGAAGCTCCAGGGAGAGCTCAGAGCTCCTGCCAGGGCCTGAAGGAGCTCCAGGAGAGCTGCAGAGGGACTTGGGACAAGGGCTGGAGGGACAGGACACAGGGAATGGCTTCCCACTGCCAGAGGGCAGGGAGAGATGGGATATTGGGGAGAAATTCCTGGCTGGGAGGGTGGTGAGGCCCTGGCACAGGGTGCCCAGAGAAGCTGTGGTGCCCCTGGATCCCTGGCAGTGTTCCAGGCCAGGTTGGACAGGGCTTGGAGCAACCTGGGATAGTGGAATGTGTCCCTGCCCATGGCAGGGAGTTGGAACAAAATGGTCTTTAATGTCCCTTCCAACCCAAACTATTTCAGAATTCTATGACTCTGTGATCCCTTTGCTCATCCCCTGGCTCTGGATGTTTTTGCTGGCTTTGGGATTAGTGTTTGGGATCCCAACACTGGTGATAATGTCACCTCCTCCCTCAGCCACGGTGGCTTTGGCTGTGTGGAGGGGACTTTCCCACCTGTCCTGTATTTGCCTGATTTTACGGTGGAAATGGCGAGACAGGGAATTGCATCCCCCAAAAGCCTGACTCCATTCAAGCTGCTTGTTCCAGCCAGTGAATTTGGCTTTGTTTCCCTCCAGAATGGGATTTCCCTTCTCCAAAGTCCCCACGATCCCTATGGGATGCTCAGTCCCAGCAGGTCTGGGATCAGTCCCTGTGTCCTGGCAGCGTGGCTGAGGCAGGAGATGCTCCTGAGCCAGATTCCATCCCACTCCTGTGTGCCTGAGTCAGAGTGAGTCAGCCCTCTGGATTGCTCTCCTGCTGCCCCGAGCCAACCCAGCATATTTATTAGTTAATTAGTTTGCATTTCCTCCTCCTCTCTTCACAGCGAGCCCTCTCCCCCGTCTTTCCTGCAAAACAAACTTTGGGGACCTCCATCCCATAAATATCCCCATCACCCCCTCCCAAAAGCACCACCCTTCCTGCAGAGCCCTCAGGTCACCAGCTTGGTCCCCTGTCCATCAGCGGCAGAAGGGACCCACGCTGCTCCCAGCAGATCCCAGAGTCTCTCCCAGCTTTTCCCCCTCTAAGACCCACTTTTGGCTCTTCAGACAACCCCAGAATAGTCAGGAGTGAAGTTATTTTCCTGGCCGTTTTTCCTGGCAGAGGAACTGGCATGCCCCATGACACAGGAAGGGTGCAGGCTGCGATTGTGACATCCCGATGAGTTATTAGCAGAGAGGGAAGCATGTTAAGGATTGCAGGGAAGAGGAGGAATTCTCGGTGGTTTGCAAACTGTTTGTCCCCAGGGCTGGTTTTGCTCTGTTTCCACGTTCTTCAGAGACTCATGGAATCCCAGAATGGTTTGGGTGGGAAGAGATCCCATTCCAACCCCCTGCCTTGGGCAGGGATGTCACCCACTAGATCAGGATCATCCACCTCTGCTTCCCAGAGTTTTATCCCTTAGGGAAGTGGCTGAGCTGGGTCCCACAGGACCCACATGGACTAGTGTCATCCTCACCTAGAAAACCTGGAATTTAGCTAAAAACCCAGGATTTAGCTGAAATGCTGATAAAAACCAGAGCTGGCTGAAAAACCTGCAGTTGCTCCGGCTGCTGGAGGAGAGGATCTGTCCTCCACTGGGAAAGGGAATGGGTAGAGGAATGAAGGTGGAAATGGAGATGGGAAAAGGCATAGGGATTGGGGACAGGAAAAGGAACAGGGATAGGGATGGAAAGAGGGACAGAAACAAACATAAGGATGGGGATGAGCATGGAGAAGGAGATGGGAATGGCAACAGAAATGGGGATGGGAGCGAGGATCAGGATGGGAATTGGGATAGGGATGGAAATGGGGACATGAATGGGGGTGGGAACGAGGATCAGGATGGGAACAAGGACTGGCGATGGGAATGGGGATAGGGATGGAAATGTGGACAGAAACAAGTATCGGGATGGGAATGGAAATGGGGACAGGAACAAGTATGGGGATGAGAACAAGGATAAGGATGGAGAACAGGGATAGGATGGGAATCTGATGGGAACAGGGACAAGGATGGGGATGGGCATGGAGAGGGGGATGGGGCAGAAAGGGAAAGGGAGCAGCCTCCTTCATTCCCGGCTCAGCCAGCTCAGAAAATGAGCAGCTTCCCTGCCCTCGGCTGCCCCGCCTGGGTAGGGAGGGTTTTTCCAGCACTGAGGGTTTGCAAGTGAGACACGAAAGCAGTCAGGGATGAGCAGGTGATTTTTATCCCCATGAACTAAGCACTGCCATTTCACTTGGAAAACGTGTGGATAATCCTGCTGTTCCCTCGCGCCCTTTGTTCTTCCTCACCTTGTTTCCCACAAGAGGGATGGGGAGACCTGGAGGAGCTGGGCAGTGTTAATGGGGCATGTTGGGTCTGATAGGAATCAGGTCCAGCTCTATCTCATCTCTGCTGGAAGAAAAAAAAAAATCTCATTTTCTTTGGCTTTGCTGATTAAAGTTTAATTACCTTGGATGCAAATGATCCATCAAAGGAACATAGATTTTTTTTTTTTTTTTTTTTTGTGAGAAGTTCATGTGTAGCCTGGGAAGGAAAGTGTTCATTGAGGTGTTCTCTGAGAAGGGTCTGCTCAGTGTCAGACAAAGCTTTTGGGCAGAAACAGGGAAAAAATTACCTTTGCTCTGCTCCCAAATTGCTTTTCCTTCCCTGAAAGATCTCCCTGAGCACCTGACAGCATCACACAGCTCATTGCACAAGTGACTTATATTTTCCTGCTGTCCAGGTTTGCAAACCTATCACTTGGAATTGCCCAGACAGGGGAAAAATGGGGCCTTTGATGGTTTTCCATGTTCTTTGTGTGAGTTCATACACTGGGAGATCTGATTGCAAAACCAGCCCCAGAGTCAGGGAGACAGAATTCCAGGCAGCTGTTCCCACTGCACTTGGAGAGCCTCTGCTTTTATTTTGGGGTGTGTAACTCCTTTATCTCGCTTATCTTTCCTAGAGATGCCTCTATAAGCCCAGAGCAAGACTTGCTGGGCAGCCAGCAGAGTTAGCAGGGCTGATAGGAACTATCTGATCCCCCAAAATTAAAGGGAACGACAGTGTGGGAACACCACTTGGAGGATAAGTAGTCTGTGCTATGAAAAATCACCTTGGCTTTGTATCCTGATGGATTTAAAGCAGGGAAATGGCTGAGGAGGGGGTTGACACCATCACGGTTTTTATTTCCAATCCCGAGGGAGCTGGTCCTGCTGGGAATGGGGCTGTGCAGGGGAAAGGACCTACCTGCACAACGCTCCCCATGAAAACCCCTGGAAACAGAAAACAAAACCATGCTGTGCTTCTTACCCTTCTCAAAAATAACCCCAAAGCCTCTGGAGGAACACCGTGGGTGGACCCTGTGCTGCTCATCCAGCTTGCTCCCGGTCTCCTGCAGATGTTGGCAGGAATGAAACGCTCAGGGGCAGCCGAATTCCCCTGAAAACCCCAACGTGAGGAACGGCGCCCATGGATGCAGCAACACGAGAATGCCGAAGAGCCTCGGGGTGAGGGGCAGCGCAGCCATCCCCCCAGGAATCAGACACTCCCAAGAGCAGATAAAAGGGACATGGCCTGGCTGGCTGCCCGTGGAAAATCCCAGCCCGATCTTCTCACCTGGAGCTGTTTGCAGAGTCTCCTCCTCCATTAGCATGAGCGAAGCCGCCTCGATGCTGCCTTCGATCCCGCTCGGCTGCTGCTCCTGTCGGGATTCCGGGCTACTTTTAATGTCATTCCCTCCTCCCCCCGTGGCACCCGGAGCAGGACCAGCCTGGCACGTCCTGGCCACCGGCATGGGCAGACAGACCAGTCCCAGTGGCCTTTCATCAGCTGGGCACCAGCGGGCACAGCCCTGCCCTGCAGCCATCGCCCCATCCCGTGGGTCAGCCAGGGAAATTCCTTTGCCAGCCATTCCCTGGGCTGCCCACTCGTGCTGGGCGCTGTGGGAATGATCCTTTGGCACCCCAAGCTCCCACTTTCCCAGCTCATCGCAAAAATCCCCCATCATCCAAACCCCCAAACACCACTGCATGTGGAAAAGGCATTAAAATAATCGATCTGCAGGTGTTTAGGAACCATTTGCATAATGCAAAGATGTTATTAATTGCCAATTAGTAGTCAAACAGCACTAATGGCACCTGGCACAGGGAGGGAACATGCAGCTGGGCTCCTGCAAGTGGAAAAACACCCAGCCCTGTGTAATTAAATGTCTTCTCCAGGCTCACCCCACCCGGCTGGCCTGGGCACTGCTGTGGGAAGCTTCCCACGCCGCTGAAATGGGGCAGTGCTCGGATGGGACAGCTCCAGGATGGGATGCTGGAGGATCCCACAGGTGTATTGTCCTTTCCTGGTGTCGCTGGCATGGCTGGGGAGGAATGGATCTCTCACAATTACTAGGAGCAATCCCTGCACAGGCTAATTGGGGTGTCTGAGGGATGAGAGCTGGCTTAGACTGAGGTTTAGGCTGGCTGTGAAGCCCAGCTCTAGGGAGGGCAGGCGTGGTGTTTCTCATGCAGCAGCTCGACATCCAGCCCTGTCATAAACACAGCCATGGGAATGGGATCAATCCAGTCTGTAGGGTTGTTTGCTGAGCTCTGAGGTGGAAGAATGGAAAAGGCTTTCCGTGGAAACTATCCTGATTATACCTGAGAAATAGGGATGGACGCTTGGAAAGATATACTGTGAGCGTTTTGTCTACTTTGTTTAGCTGATTGCCTCCTAGGAGCACTGGCTGGGCAGATGTGTGTCTGCAGCAGAATTCCACGTTCCTGAAAAACTGGGAAAGCCTCAGGCATAGGGAATGTTGCTGTAAAGGAGGGAAAATCCCCATGGTGGGTGAGGGTGGAAAAGAAGGTGGCCTGGCAGAGCCTGTGCCAGGCACAGGAGTCCTGGTTCCTTCAAGGAGTGATGCTGCAGCTCTTTCCTTACATACAGAGCACAAAATTGGGGACTTTATGATTTTTTTAGCATTACTGGGGGAGATTTTTGGTTTGTGGTGATGAGCAGGAGGAGGTGGTGTGGACCTGGGGACCTCCATGCCCTCCAGAACACTGTAGGGCTGGACAGAGCCGTGAATTCCTGCTCTGACAGCCCAAATCCTTCCCTTCTTCAAGACAGCATCTCCCCAGTCACTGATGACATAAAATATATCGTTCCAAGTGGGTGCTGAGAGTCTGTAAATCAGGGCAGTGGGATGTGCTGTCACATCCAATGGGAGGAGGGGTGCAAATGGATTCAAACTGCCAGAGGGCAGGGTTAGATGGGATATTGGGGAAAAAAACTGATGATGAGGGTGGTGAGGCCCTGGCACAGGTTTCCCAGAGAAGCTGTGGCTGCCCCTGGATCCCTGGAGGTGGTCTAGGCCAGGCTGGACAGGACTGGGAGCAGCCTGGGACAGTGGAAGGGACAGGAATGGGATTATTTTGAGGTCACTTCCAACCCAAACCATTCTGGAATTCCAAAAATCAGGGGAGCTGGCTGTGGGGGAGATGATTAGCTGGGATGGCTGAGCTTGGGGTCTCCCCTTCTGCAAAGCACCAAAATAAGGAATCCCTTCAGAACAAGAGGTCTAAGGACTGGGTTTGCAGCAGGAAAGGTGCAAAGTGGGTGCCCTAGGCTGGAGAAAATCATGGCTGGAGATGGAGGAATCTGTGCCTGGGCTTTGGAGCAGGATGGGATATGGGGTGAGCCAGGACTGGGATTATTGGGTGGGATAATGCAGCAGGACCCTGATCCCTCTGCAAAAAATGCTTTAATCTGAAATACACCAGGTGCTGGCAGAGCATGGGAGCTGGGAATGGTGCTCTAAGCAGGTTTTCAGTGTGGTGACAGTTTCCCAATCTTTTCCTGGGATGTCCACAGCATTCTTCACCACTTCCCTTCGTCCATCCTTGGACAAAGATGTTTTGGCAAGGCTGAACAAGGAGCACCTGGGATTTCTCCCTCACTGGCCATCATCAGCTGCCAGGCACTTAATTTTTAGTATTTTCTTTAAACAAAAATCGTTGGAAATAATCTCCTGGGATGGATGAGAGTCAGGGCACTGCTTTTCATGCCCCTGCAGTCAGGGTTCTCCTTTAAACCTCTGTTTTCCAGGGCTTTATATCTGGATCATAAAAATTCAGAGGAGGGAGGGAGGGAAAAACAGGAATTGCATAAGAGGTCATAGCCACAGCTGCTTTTGGTTTATTGTGCTCAAAGAGCTCATAAACAGCTTGGGTTTGGAAGTGGAGAGGGCCAGGTGGGATGTTTGGGGTAGGAACCCAGGGACTTTGAGGGTGCCATGAAAATGTGAGCACATGGGAGAGCAGAATGAGGTTTTGGTGATTGGGGTTTGCCCCAGTAATGCCCTGCCTGGGGACACAGGTCCTGCCAGGGATGGAGGGGAGGGCTGCTGGGGTGGGACCCCAAAATGTGGTAGAATCCTAAAATCCCAGAATGATTTGGGTTGGAAGGGACCTTCAAGACCATGCAGTTCCAACCCCCTGACACAGGCAGGGACACCTTCCACTATCCCAGCTTGCTCCAAGCCTCATCCAACCTGGCCTTGGACACTTCCATGGATTGGGTGGAGGTGTTGGGCCTGCCAGAGCAGCATGGGACATTTTTGGGGTGTCCCAGATCCATCCCCAAAGCCGTGATTCCTCCCTCCTGCCTCACACCGACTCTCAGACGCAGCCCTGGGGAAGGGCGAGCCGACTCTTTCCCTTTAATGAAGCCAGTGCTGGGGCTCCTGCTGGGAATCCTGCCCTCCCCAGACTCTGGGAAGGGAGGGAGGGATCTAAACACGGAGCAAATTCCCTCCTGGAAGTGCAGGACCCCTGGCTGTGCTCAGCACCCTGTCTGCTCCCCCATCCCCAGGGTGCCGGCTCACCCCAGCACCCTCGGTGGATGGCTTGGGCACTGTGTCCATCCTGGAGCTCCCATCCTCTGGGATGGAAACCTCCCTGGGCAGGCTGGTCCGGGGCACATCCCTGAGCCCCTCAGCCCATTCAGGTCTCCTGCACATCCCAAACACAAAGGAATGATTTCATCTCAGGGCCATGTTTTCCAGAAATTAAATGAGGTGGTGGTCTGGGAGACAACATTCTTCCAGAGGGGGCTTTACTGGCTTCCCGAGGGATTAATACTTTTGGAACAGGATAACCCCGCTGGGTGAAAACTGAAAAATGATCATTTTGGCACAAGGCAGCGTCTCTGCCTGACTCACCATTCCAACACATTCCTTCCTCCGTGCCACGGATTGGGAGCAGCGTGTGGAGCTGGCAGGGGGAAGGCGCCGGCGGCCGGAGATGCCACAGCTGCTGCTTCCCGGGGAAATGGCGTGGCTGGGAAAGGTTTCCACTGCAAGTTGCCCTTCAAACCAAAACAAAACGATGCCTTTTTCCTGCTGCAGGGAAGGGAGGGAGGGCAGTGGAAATCATGGAGTCATAGAATTCCAGAATGGTTTGGATTGGAAGGAACCTTAAAGCCCAACCCATTCCACCCCTCACCACGGAGAGGGACACTTTCCACCAGCAATTATAGAAATTGCTCAGAATTTATATAATAAATATAAACCAAATGCTGTATATACATATATAAATATGTATATCCACATATCCACAGGCTTTCACTTCCGAAGGAGCACCCCAAGATCCCGCCTGGAAAAACACACTGCAATAATGCACTGTGGTTTTGCAACCCCTCAAATGCATTTGCTCATTTGCAGGTTTAGAAGAAAACATTCCTGAGCTCTGATATTAATTCACGGCCAAATAAGCAAATAAACACATAAACAGTTTGGAGATATTAATAGTCCATGCCTAGAGCTGTGGGGTTTCAAGGCTTTTTGGGACATGGTGCCAACTCCAGACTCCCCCATGGGTGCCAGAGCACTCGGTGCTGACACTTTTCCAGTGAGATTCCCCAGGGAACTGGACTGGGATAAAGCCTGAGGTTGTTTCTGAGCTGGTGTCCAGTGCTGGTTCACCGTGCAGCCCCAAAAATGGGACTGTTTGGCCCTGGGGAGTGATGGAAGAGAGGGGGAGGGAAGGAGAGGCACTGGGTGAAGTGGGAAGAAAGAAGGGGGTGGCCTCGGTGGAGAAATGCAGGGATATGGGACCACAGCAACATGTCCAGGGAGTTTGGATACCCCAGGAGCTCAGGGATTCGGGGGGATCAGGGATTCGGGGAGTTTGGGGATCCCAGGATGCAGGGAGCTCAGGGCCACAGGGAGCTCGGCTGCAGCTGTCTGGTTCCTGTGTGCCATTAATAAACACAAAGGGATTAACGAGCTATTTGTGGGAGCCCATTAGGCAAATATTAGCCCAGCTATGGATCCTGCTGGAGGCTGCCTCAGTCCATTTCATAAAAATCAATTTGCTTTCGGGCGGGCGGCGGGAGAAGCCGCGGCGGCTTCAAAAAGCGGGGGAATTGCACAAATCCTGCCCAACAACATCAGCACACTTGGAACCCCTCGTGGGAGGTGCCTGTTCTGATCCAACCCCGACATTCCGGTGTCTGCTGGTGCTCCCAGGACTGGTTTTAGGCTGAGCTGGTGACCCTGGTGGGAAGCGATTCCTGCTGTCTCCAAAGGGGGTTTTCAGCCCTGCTGTGACTCAAACCCCACCAGCCCTGGAATGCCTTGGGGTGCCAGAGTGGGATTAGGTGGATGTGGAAGTTGTCCATGGAACGAGATGGGCTTTGGGATCCTTCCCAACCCAAACCATTCCATGTTTCCATGATTCTGTCCCCATCTGCTCCAGGCTCCTCCAGCATGGCAGCATCAGGGATGCTCAGGATGAGCCCATGGTGCTCCGTGGGGTCCAGTGTGGCTCTTTTCTTTACTTTTCCCTGCCTTGCATTCCCATCCCCTCTCCCTTTTGCCATCCATCCCTTCCCCTGCCAAATGGAGCGCTGACCTTGGCTGGGGCCGCCGGGAAGCCCCGGAGCACAAACAGCTCTTCACAGCAGCAGTAAATCATTGACAGGTGCCTGATGGACACATGGGGCCACAGCCAAGCTCCGTGGGCTCCCTGGGCTGCTTTGTCGCGGGGCATGGAGGAGGGGACGGGTGGCCTGGGCTGGCTTTCCACTGCTGCAATGCTGTTTACAAAGCACGAGGCCGGAGTGCTGTTCCCCTGGGCAAAGAGGTGCCTGCCTGCTTTCCCTGGGGACACAAACAGCACTGCCCAAAGCATCCCAGAAGCTTTAAAGGCATTTAAAACAATCCCCAGGGCTGTTTTCAACCGTGGCAAGGAAAGTACACCCTGGTGGGCCAGTGCCACCCCAGGGCACAGGGATGGGGATGGAGACAATGCTGAGCCCATGGGAGCCTTTGTGTCCTGCTGTGATGGAGCTGGGGTTTAAATCATGAGAAAATCCTAATTTAACTGGGTTAGGGCGTGAAGGTGTGACTGGAGTCACTCCAGGAGGTGCACTGGAGGATCTCCAGTTCTCCCAGTGGGAATGTGGTGCTGGTCCATGACACCTCGTGCTCAGTTCATCCCTGACGTGGCTGCACTTTGCATGAGGACAGAGCAAATCCAGCCCTGCTCCCCTGGCCTGCTTGGCACTGGCTCCTCATCCCAGCTTTATCCCATTTCCCTGGGTCAGGTTTGGAGCAAAACCTACAGCTCCATGACTCCATTCCCAGATTTCACCCTGACTCCTGCAAGCTCGTACCCAAATCCTGCTGCCTTGGAAACAATGTGGGCACAGGTGAGCAAGGAGCTGGGTCAGCAGGATGCCAGGGGTGGGATGTGCCCCCCACACCTCCCCTTTGGAGCACCCTGATGGATGCCCTGGCTCTTTTCAGTCTTTCACCACCCAAATTCCACTTGTTTTTCCAGCAGAGAAGTTCCCAGAGCAGTTTTCCTCCCACCCCACCACACTGAGGGGGGAATTCTCTGATGTCTCATAGCATCGGGGCTGTTGGTGACCCCCCTAAGGGGGCCCTTTCGGGGTTTCTCTCCCGTTTCAGGGCACGGGAGCAGCCCTGAGGCATCTGCCCCTCTGTCAGATGGGATTGAAGTCATGGAGTGGCGGTGAAGCTGGAGAGCCGGAGAACAGACGGGCTAAAAATATTCCCCCGCGCTCCTGTGATCTTTCCTCCCCGTCCGCCCCTCCCCGCCGCCCTTTCCTGCTTTACACCACAATTCCATGGGATTTCAGCAGCTCTGGCAGGCTGAGAGAGAGCTCTAGGAATAAACCCCAGGCCCAGAGCCACCAAAAATTTAAAAAAAAAAAAAAAAAAAAAAGGGCCT
>VZRM01005542.1:916570-938319 GCA_013397955.1 Grantiella picta
TTGTTGCGCTCGGGGGCGAGTTGGAGCCGGAGCGGTGCGAGCGGCCCCGGCTGCAGGAATGCGAGTCATTTCCTCCGCCCGCCCGCGGGAGCTGCGGCTCCGCCGGAACCCCCCCACGGCCCCCGACAGCCGCGACACGGCCACGACACGGCCACGGCCACGCCGGACCCGCTCCGGCGCAGGGCGAGCTCCAGGGGCGCACTCGCCCACGGGACTCCTCACCCCTGGGTCACACTCGCCCTCAGGTCCCCTCGTCTGCGGGACCCCTCGCCCGTGGGCTACATTTGCCCACGGGTCTCACTCACTCGTGGGTCACGTCACTCACTCACCCGTGGGACCCCTTTTCCCTGGGGCTCACTCGCCCACGGGGCTCACTCAGCCTTGGGACCCCTCTCTCCTGGGTGACACTCACCCACAGGTCCCCTCGCCCATTGGACCCCTTGCTTTTGGGTCCTCTCACCTGTGTGTCACCATCACCCGTGGGTCCCTTCATTCCTGGTTTGCAGTCACCCACAGCTACCTTTGTTCTTGGGCCACACTTGCCCATGGCTCCCCTTGTCCCTGGGCCACACTCGCCCAAATGTCCTCTTCCCCATGGATCCCCTCACCCCTGGGTCACACATCCCCGTGTGTCCCCTCACCCCTGGGTCACACATCCCCGTGGATCCCCTCACCCCTGGGTCACACATCCCCGTGGATCCCCTCACCCCTGGGTCACACATCCCCGTGTGTCCCCTCACCCCTGGGTCACACATCCCCGTGTGTCCCCTCACCCCTGGGTCACACATCCCCGTGTGTCCCCTCACCCCGGGGTCCTCTCTGCCTGTGACAGCTCTTTTCCATGGGTTGTGGTGACCCACAGGTCCCCTCAGCCATGGTTCCCATCATCTGTTGGTTCCTCTGCCTGTGCTCCTCCTTTGCCATGGATCCTCCCGTTTCTGGGTCACTGTCACCTGTGGGACCCCACTGTCCCCGGGCTCCCCTCACCCACGGGTGCCCCCCACCCCATGGGGGTGCTCAGGGTGCCAGTTGGTCCCTGGTAGTGTCCCTGGTGGTCCTCTCCTTGTTTCCCACCGGGAACGCATATCCCCGACGTTCTGGAATCGGCGGGGATAAACCCGTGCAGCTCCACAGCCGCGCTCTGTCTGACACGGTGCCCTCGTGGCAGCAGGGAAGCTGGGGCTGAGCTTTCCCAGCGCCATCCTTGGTGTTCCTGTGTCCTTTGACTCTCCCGTGGGAGTGAGGCACATCCTGACCCTGCCATGCCCCTGGCCCCCTGCCACCTTCGCTGCCATCTCCCATTCCTGAATCATCCCCTTCCTGCTCGTGGCCAATGCCTTTCTGGCCATCAGGGATGTTTTTCCCTCTAAGCCAAACTCTGCTTTTCCAGAGATGCTTCCGCGTGGCACTGATGGAGCTTTGCTGCTCTGCCTAATTCTGGGCTGGTTTGTGTTGGTGTTTTTCCACAGGGCTCGCTCTCCCTCTCCGAATCTTGGATAGAGCTGGGATTAATTCGAGCTCTCTTGCCTGAAAGAGATGTTGTTCCGTTTAAAATTGCCAATCCCGAAGGCATATTGGAGTTTGGTTCTAGGTACTGGATTTTTTACTATCGGTTTTTTAAAGGGGTTTCTTTTTTTAAGCTGGGTTTATTCAGGCTCTTTAAACCCCGAGTCTGTAAGCAATTATTCCATTACATGAAAGTCAGGACGCTGAGAAAGATTAATTCAGACCAGATGTAAAAATAAATGGGAATTTGAAATTAAGATGATGTCAGTTCCCTCCTGCTAAAAAAAAAAAAAACCCAGCAGCCTTTGGACTCCAGATGGAGTACACAAACCATGGCGCTGGTTAAAATATCTGCCTGCTCCTTGATTGAGTTTTATCCTGCTTTTTTTTCCTCCTTGACTGAAAAGTGGGCTTAGGATATTTTTCCCAAAAATCTCTCCCCCCTTGCGGCTGGGGCGGGGAAGTTGATGGAGGCTGTGGCGGGGCCGAGGAGCTTTCCCAGCTGGAAAACTGGAGAGCGGTGCTGCTGAGGGAAGACAAATCTCTCTCTGCCCGCCCCAGGATTAAAAAAATCAGGAACTTGGTTTGGCTTTGTTTTGCTGGATTTGGAGCTGGAGGAGAGGACACCACAGAGGGCAGCAGGAGCTCCGGATAGTCCAGGCATGGATTTGAGTATTTTGGCATAAAATGGAGCTGGGTTTTGGGCTCTTGGGTGTCTTCAGAGCTCTTTGCATCCTATTTTTTTCCCCTCTGCACGTTCCCCAGAGTGGGAATGGGTTTGGACACCAATCCCATGTAGAGGAGTGTGCCTGTGAGTGGGATATTGGGAATGGGGCTCCCCAAAAATGCCTATCGCTGGGAAGGAAGGGTTTGCCCAGGGTCAGAGCATCTTGGGGGTGTGTTATGTAAAATAACATAAACATTCATCATTGTATATTATTCATATTAATATTATTTTACATTATTAATTGTAGAATATTACATTGTTAATTAAACTTAAAATATAACTTCAATTTATAAAGAGGGAGCTCGATGGTTTGGAGACTCAGGGCTGTGCTTTTTGTGGCACGGGGAATTCGGGATGGCAGCTCTGGCCCTTAGGGCTGCTTTGTGGTCCAGGGATCCCACAGCCAAATCCCAAGGGATTTACGGCAGCTGCTGCAGCCTGCCCACGGAGAGGGCAGCAAAGGCAATGCTCCACATCCATGTGCATCCTTGGGAATGGAATTGGAGCTCTGGGAGCTTTGGGGTTGTTGGTGCTGGAGGATGGTTCATAAAATGCCTGGGAATGCTGTAGAGCTGGGTGGGAGAGCTGGGCTGCCCCAAGCACAGCTCTCTCCAACCCAGTCTTGATATTGTTGTAATCCCAAAGGCTCAGGCAGAGTTTCCCGGAAGGAAATCCGATGGAAGGGGTTGGTTCTGTAGCAGAGAGGGGAAGAGGAAGAGCAGGCATTGTCCCTCCCTCGCTGGAGCCCTTGCCAGGAGAAATCCATCTGTGTCCATCCCTGGCGGAGGCTGGGACACTTTATTTATATTTTAGTGCTCCAAAGTCAGCGAAAGAAGGGGCCTGGGATGGCTCTGTTGTGGGTTGGATGGAAAATCAGCTCTTCCAGCCTGGATTCTGCTCCGTGCACGATGAGATAGGCAGGGGAGCAGTTTCCTGAGCTGCCTGTGTTTCCCCACGGAATGTGTTGTCCCATGGGGCTCGTCAGGAGGGGACATTATCCCATTTTGAGGAACATGTCCTATTTTGAGGGTAATTTTGGGGCTCAGCCGTCCCTGTTGTCCCTTCAGCAGCCAAGGGGGAGGAGGAAGAGGAAGAAGAGGAATGTTGAAGAGGTAGAGACAGGCGAGCTCCTGGAGGAACTTTCCTTGGAGAGGCTTTTTTGGATACCCCCAGCACTCAGGGGCATCTGCAGAGGCTGGTGGGGGCTGAGTTTCCAGCATCCAAACAGCTTTTGTGGCGGATGAAGTAATGGAATATTTATAACCGAGTCCTTTTTCCCAGTGAAGGTCTCTTTCATCTGCCTCTCTTCATTAGGAGGAAACTGTTGAGTTCATGAAGAATTGGAGACTATTTTAATTACGGGGCAACCGCAAGCAGGAATTAATCTGGCTTTTGGGTTCGGAGGAGCTGCATTAAGGGACGGCCCTAAAACTTGTAATAACAGCTCTGTGCATACCTGTGCCTGTGATGTGGGGTGAGACCCACTCCAGACTCTTCAAAACAAGAAATTCCTGCCCCGTGAATTCATCTTCCCGTCTCGCCCCGCGCTCTGGGCAGCCTCTGGCCTCTGCCTACGTGTGGGTCCTGGGCTGGATCCCTTCCCTCGCCCCTGGGGTGCTCCAGGAGGGCTGGAACAAAAGCCTGGCGGTGGGTTAGAATCGGGGAATTGAGCTGTTTAGGTTGGAAAACACCTCTAGGATCACATCCAGCCCACTAACCCACGTCCCCGAGTGCCACATGCACATGGCTGTTAAATCCCTTCGGGGATGGAGATGTCTGATAGGGCAGAATTTTTTTTTTTAAAGCGGATATTTTGGCAAGCAGGGATGGATTTGGGTGATGGAGAAAAGGGCAGGATCTGCCTGGAGGCTGTGGATTGTGGCTGGGTTGAACAGGGGTGCCTGGTGGGTACCATGGGGGTACAAACCTGACCCAAACCCACGAGGATTGAGACTCATCCGCTTCTTTTAAATCCGACAAAATCCACGGAGAGGGAAAAACGCTGCTCATCCACCCAGCCTCACTTCACATCCACGGAATCTGGAAGAAAACCCCACCTCAGCCAGCAAGTTCAAGCCATGCTCAATCCCCACCCTGGAATTACATCCAAATTTATGTTCCCGACAAGAAGCTGCTCCAGCACCTCCATCTGAGCCCATCGCAGGCTCTGCCTGCCCTCGGATGTGTTTGCAGGACCCTGGGATGAACAAATCCCTCGCCGAGTCAGCAGCGCCAGCCCCGGCTGCTTTCCCCAGGTTTTTTGCGGGATGTTTTCTTTGCAGCAGAGCTTTGCGACAGGATTTATCCCATGGCATCAGCACGAGGGACTGAGACAATATTCCAGCAGCCTGGGCCCGGAAAACACAGTGGATCGAGGAATGTTCTCGGCGTGGCTCTGGAGTTACGAGCAGTTTGCAGTGCCTTCCTGTGGAGTTTTAATGCTCTTTTCCCAAAGCAGGGAAAACATGGCTGGAAGACGTGGATCTCCTCACGCTGCAGAGGCTGATCCGTGCCCAAGTCCTCATTCCCAGTGTTTTTTCCAGCTGATTTTGCTCCCTGGATGGAAAAACATTTGGAAAACTGCCTGGGGTGGAGGTTCCTGCTTGGAGTGTGGGGTGACCTGTGTCACCCTGTCTGCTGCGGGGCAATCCGGGGGGCTCTCCCTGCCATCCAGGACCTTTCCAGCCTGGAGCCGGGAAGGCTGGGCTAGATCTTTCAAGTTCCCTTCCAACCCAAACCATCCCACGATCGCACGTTTGTGCCTCCAGTCGACATTTCCGCCGGAGCGGGAGTGACTCGGCGCGGGGTCCCGGGAAATCAAAGCTGACATTGTCGGAATGAGCAGCAGATGCTCGGGAAGAATTTGCCGGCGTCTGGCCGAGGCTGCTGCAGGCAGAGCACCCTGGAAGGGGCTTTGTGTGTCCCCTCGCTGAATCCCTGCAGCTCCCAGCACTGGCAGAGCCCCTGGGAAGTGCCTGGAGTTGAGGGAATCTCCACAGGGACCGTCCCTGTGTGGTGGGCTGATGGAATGTTCTCATTCAGCAGCAGGAACTGCGATGTTTTCTGTACAAATACCAAAATGTACGGTTCGGGGTTGGTTTTTTCCCTCCGATGTCCGCGCTCTGCTGACGCCAGCTCGTGTGGTTTAATCCCTGCTGCTCTGGGACCAATCCAGGCTGCAGGAGGAGGAGGAAATGCAGTGGCTGGTGTGGGGATGAACAGCCCTGGAATGCCAGAGAGGGACAGGACCGGAGGGAATGGTTTTGAACTGGCAGAGGGCAAGGCTGGATGGGATACTGGGAAGGAATTCCTGGCTGTGAGGGTGGTGAGGCTCTGGCACAGAGAAGCCAGGATGTGGTGTAGGGATGCAGTGCATGGGTGCCACGGTGCTCCAACAATGCATGGATGCAGTGTGGAGGTGCAATGCACGGCCAGGATGCACATCTGTGATGCATGGAGGCAATGCCGGGATGCAGTGAGGTTCCAGCTCAGTTGTGGATACCATAATGCACAGATGCAATGCATGGATGCCATGATGTTCCAAGTCAATGCATGGGTGCAATGCAGGGCCAGAATACATCCCACAATTCATGGATTCACGGATGCAATGCAGGGATGCCATGAGGTTCCAGCTCAATATATGGATACCACAATGCATGGATGAAATGCAGGGATGCAATGCAGGGCCACAATGCATGGATGCAATGCAGGGCCAGAATACATCCCACAATTCATGGATTCACGGATGCAATGCAGGGATGCCATGAGGTTCCAGCTCAATATATGGATACCACAATGCATGGATGCAGTGTGGAGGTGCAATGCACGGCCAGGATGCACATCTGTGATGCATGGAGGCAATGCCGGGATGCAGTGAGGTTCCAGCTCAGTTGTGGATACCATAATGCACAGATGCAATGCATGGATGCCATGATGTTCCAAGTCAATGCATGGGTGCAATGCAGGGCCAGAATACATCCCACAATTCATGGATTCACGGATGCAATGCATGGACGCCATGAGATTCCAACTCAGTATATGGATACCACAATGCATGGATGCAATGCAGAACCACAATGCATTCCACAGTTCATGGATTCATGGATGCAGTGCTTGGCCATGACACAGCTGTGATGCATGGATGCAATGTGTAGGTGCAATGCATGGCCAGGATGCACAGGTGCAATGCGTAGATGCAATATATGGCCACAACAGACCATCCCACGGCATGGGCGCAATGCATGGGTGCCATGATGCATGGATGCACTGCATGGCCACGACACACGTTTGAAATCCACGGATAGAATGCACAATTCACAATGTACAAACAAAATGCTCAGTGGTGCAGACCCCGAGTGTCCTTGAGATGGGAAAACATCGCCTTTGGATTTCCCAATTTCTGTAAAACCCCAGGAGCTGCCAACAAAATGCCACCTCGGGGCACCCTTTTCCCCGTGCTGCTGCACAAATACGTGAATTCCAGGCTTTCTGAAGCCAAAGGCACTTCCATTCAGCCCAAAGCAAATATTTGGTGACAAGTGAGATGCTCTGCTGTCTGGGTGCCAGCGAAAATCTGGGGTAGGAAAAGGCTGAGCTAGGTCAGGGTTTAAAGTCCATCCTCATGGTGTCACGTGGGAATTTGTGTCCCTGCGGACAGTGGGGTAAAAAAGAATATTTACCCTCAGAAATGAGAATTTCCCGGGGTCAGTGCTGGGATGGATTCATTGGCTTTGAGTGGGAATTCCCATCTGTTAGTGTTTGGATTGTTTTGTTTAATGCCAGTAAAAAGTAGGATTGGGGTGAAGGATGCTGGAAGGGTTGTGGTGTCCACAGCATTTCCTTGCCTTTCCACGGCTGGCAGAGACACCTCCTGCTTGCTTGCTGGCCCAACTGGGTTATTCCCAGCGGATCAACTTTTATTTATTTTAATTATGCCAGGAAAGCCTTTCCTGAGCTTTTTCCAAACCCGAGCCTGAGGGAGAATCAAACTGCTGGCTCAGGTTTTTGGGGCTGGGCCAAAAACCAGGGGGTTGGAAAGGGGTGACTGTGGTGGGGTGTGCTCAGGGGTTTTGGGGTTCACCCCAGCCGTGACCCCACACCGTGTGGGGCTGTGCTGGTGAGCAGGAGGGATACCTGCAGTGGGATGTGGGGAGCTCAGGGTGCCATCCTGGGGCTCGCTGTGCTCTGTCCCACAGGGATGGCGCCCATGGGGCCTGAGGCCACCCCGGCCCGCCGGTGAGGTGACCCCCAACAGTCCCTGAGCCCCCTGCCCGGAGCACGATGAGCAAGCTGCCCTTCCACAACAACAGAGTCATGCAGGACCGGCGCAGCGTGTGCATCTTCCTCCCCAACGACGACTCCCTCAACATCATCATCAACGTAAGGCAGCCTGGGGACCTCCCTGAGCGCTCACATTTCCCACCCTGGGCTCCGTCTGGAGCCTTCCTGGCCTCTCCCAGCCGGGGAAATGCACAGGAGTTGTTCCCCCGAAGGCTGCAGCGGGGTTTGGGGAGGGTGATGAGCCCCATCCTTCAGCCCTCGCTCCACAAATCCCTCCTGGATGGCAATTCAGCCTTCTGTAGCCCGGGGAATAAACAGGAGGGGCTTTGGCTCTGATTGGGATGGAGCATTGAATGTGAAATTCCCCACCTAATGTTTCTTCTGATGCAGGAAAAAATTTTAAATTCCTTTCAGAACTTAAAGGGAGCTTATAAAGAAAATGGAGAGAGAGATTTGGAAAGAGGCAGATAATGGTAGGATAAGGGGAATGGTTTTAAACCAAAAGAGGAAAGATTTAGATTAGATAATAGGAATAAATCCTTGCCTGTGAGGATGGTGAGGCCCTGGCACAGGTTTCCCAGAGAAGCTGTGGCTGCCCCTGGATCCCTGGCAGTGCCCAAGGCCAGGTTGGGTGGGACTTGGATCACTCTGGGGTAGTGGAAGCTGTCCAGGGGGTGTAATGAAACTATGAATGTTCTGATTTCTGCCCCCAAAACATCTCCCCAATGCTGGGCTCCTCCACCACCTGCTGTTCTAAAGCTGCTTCATGAGCATCCCATCCCTGGCAGAGCATCCCATGCTTTTGGAGACTTCCCATGGAGAACTGAGCCCCACAGCCCAGCTGTCACCCCCGTCCTGCTCAGGGTCCTGGTGTGGGGTTGTGCTCCCTGCCTGGCTCAGGTGGGCACAGATACAGCTGGGGCTCATATGGGTTTGGTTTTTTTTTTGCAGGTGAAGATTTTGTGCCAAGAGTTACTGGTGCAGGTGTGTGACCTCCTGAGGCTGAAGGATTGTCACCTCTTCGGGCTCAGCGTCATCCAGAGTAAGTCAGGGGCTTAGGTGTGGAAATTAACCCTTTTGGTGGCCTCGTTAGGTGACGAGGAGGTCACAGCATCCTCTCCACCCACTGATGGGCCATGGTGGGCGGCAGGGGACACTGGGGACACTGATGCCACCTCTGTCCCTCGCAGACAATGAGCACGTGTACATGGACCTGGCCCAGAAACTCTACAAGTACTGCCCCAAGGAGTGGAAGAAGGAGGCCAGCAAGGTCAGCGGTGAGGTCTTGCATGGAGAGCTGACGGCAGTAAGGCCACCTCTGTCCCCGTCGCAGGTCACTTCCAGGAGCTGGGAATGCCGCCGGGGTGGGGGGCTGTTAGTCAGTGTGAGGCTGGGGGGTGGATGTGCACTGTGACTCCCTGGGGTGGTGGTGGTGACACCCCTGGGGTTGTCACTCCAACCACGTGGCCCGGCTGGGGCTGCGTCCTCCACGCTCCATCCCTGGAGCTTGGATTTTATTTTCCTCCCTTATACTTCCGCAGAATTTTTAAGGTCCCTTCTCCCAAGTTCCAAAATCAATTTGGGATTTTTTTACTCCCCAAAGCACTTTTTCATTATTTCAGTGGCAAGGGAGTGGTGTCAGGTGCTGGTGCTGAACTGGCGGGTGATGGACTAGGAGAGGGATTGCAGCACTGAGGGTGTTGCAGACCCTCTGGGGGTTCTCAAACCCAACCACCTGCTCTTTAGAATCCAAATCCCCTAAATTTCCAGCATTCTGTGGGGGAAAATGGGTGCCAAACTCTTAATGGAGGAAAAAAATTAAATGAAGCCATCAGTGCCGTGGTGGGCAAGGGGCAGCTGTGACAGACATGACCCCAGAGATCTGAGGTGAGGGCTGGGGTGTGATGCTGGGATCCCCACGGCATTCCTAAAAGTCTCCTCCGTTCCAGGGCATCGACCAGTTTGGCCCCCCGATGATCATCCACTTCCGAGTGCAGTACTACGTGGAGAACGGGAGGCTCATCAGGTAAGGTGTGCCTCATCCAGGGGATTTCCAGGGGTGGCTCTGCAGCCTCGGGGTGCTGTGGGGTGCTGTGGGGTGCTGATCACATCCCAAAAGCTGGGGCTGCTCACGGGTGGATGCTGAGTGGGGACAATGCCCCCAGCCAGCGATGACAAAGCCTTTCGGGGGGTTGGGGACATCATGTTTAGGGGTTTAGCACAGCCTGGTTTGAGCTCACCTATGGCTGGCTGGGAGCTTCAGGCTTTGCTTTGGGGATAAAACAATTTCCGAGGGGTTTTGGGGACACAGTGGCATCTAGAGACCTTTCTGGGGGTGGGGATTTGCAGTGCCAAGTGGGAATTTTAACCTAAAGCAGGGAAGAGTGAGCACAGCCCCACCCTGAGAGCTGTCCGGCCGGTGTCCCCTGACCGCTCCCTCCTCCCGCTGTCCCTGTCCCTCCCACAGTGACAGGACAGCTCGGTACTACTACTACTGGCACCTGAGGAAGCAGGTGCTGCACTCGCAGTGTGTGCTGAGGGAAGAAGCTTATTTCCTGCTCACTGCCTTCGCCCTGCAAGCCGACCTGGGCGACTTCAAGCGCAACAAGCACTACGGGAAATACTTCGATCCCGAGGCGTATTTCCCTGCCTGGGTGAGAGATGCTGGTGTGGTGGCTGGTCTAAGGGTGGTGAAGCTCCTGATGCTGGGCTGCTCGGAGCCTTTGGGTTGCATCCTGATCCTTGGGTTAATCCTGGTTTTTTATAGCCTGGGAGAGCTGTGGGGATGGAAATAGCTGGGCTGGGGTTGGTGGGGCTGGTGGGGCTGGTGGGGGATTCCCTGTGTGCTGCAGGGATGCCCTGAGGGGATTCCCTGTGGACATCATCCCACCACAGTCGGGTGCAGCCCTTTGGGAAGTGTGTCATGGGATCCCAGAATCCCAGAATGGTTTGGGTTGGAAGGACCTTAAAGCCCATGCAGTGCCACTCCTGCCATGGGCAGGGACACATTCCACTATCCCAGGCTGCTCCAAGCCCTGTCCAACCTGGCCTTGGACACTGCCAGGGATCCAGGGGCAGCCACAGCTTCTCTGGGCACCCTGTGCCAGGGCCTGCCCACCTTCACAGGGAACAATTCCTTCCCAATCTCCCATCTCTCCCTGCCCTCTGGCAGTGGGAAGCCATTCCCTGTGTCCTGTCCCTCCAGGCCCTTGTCTAAAGTCCCTTTCCAGCTCTCCTGGAGCTCCTTTAGGTGCTCAAAGGTCTTCCTGCATCCTTTTCTTCTCCTTTCCAACCTCTTTCCTGGTTTTGTCCCAAAATCTGCCAGCCTGTCCCTTTTTCACACACGCCTCTGAGGAGTGACAGCCTAGGGTTCATGTCCCCAGCCACTGGGAGTCTGTGTGTCACTGTCACACAGGTGCCACCAGTGGTGTAAGCACCACAGCATGGGCACATGGCTCACACATCCCAGTGGGAAATCCTGCCGGCAGGAAGCCACTGGCTGCTGTAATTATTTTATTTTTGCTCAGAGGTCTCTATCACAAATTCCCAATTTCCCCTTTTCCCTTGCAATCACCACTCCCAGGAGCTCCAGGGCCACCATCCAGCCCTGAGTGAGCACAGAGCATCTGGACAAGCTTCCCCTCTCCTCCAAACAGGTGGTTGCCAAGAGGGGCAAGGATTACATCCTGAAACATGTCCCCAACATGCACAAGGACCAGTTTGCCCTGACAGCCTCGGAAGCCCATCTCAAGTACATCAAGGAGGCTGTCAGGCTGGACGACGTGGCTGTGCACTACTACAGGTTGTACAAGGTGAGCCCTGGCCCTGTGACTTCTGGGAGGTTCATTTTGGGAGTGCTCTCCCTGAGAAACACACGCTGGGATTTTCTTCCTGGAGCAAAGCAGTTTGTTTGCTGGGAGAGCGTGAGGTGTTTTAATAGAATCCCGGGATGGTTTGGGTTAAAAGGGACATTAAAGCTCCCCCATTCCAGCCCATGGGCAGGGACACCTTCCACTGGCCCACTTGCTCCAGCCTGGTCTTGGACAGGACTTGGACTTCCAGGGATCCAGGAGCAACCACAGCTTCTCTGGGCAGCCTGTGCCAGGGCCTCCCCATGCTCACAGGGATAATTTCTTCCTTACATCTAATCTAAATTTCTCCACTTTCAGTTTAAAACCAGTCCCCCTCCTGCTGCCACTCTCTGCCTGCATCCAAAGTCACTTTCCATTTTTAATTTGGCATGTTAATTATAAATGGTGACTGGGGTGACAGCGGGAGGATCCCTGGGCTGAGATGGGGCAGATTGATCCACGTCATGCTGCAAATTGTGTATTTAAAACCATTTGTTCCCCATTAGGACAAAAGGGAAGTTGAGGCCTCTCTGACACTGGGGCTGACAACACGGGGCATCCAGATTTTCCAGGTAGGTGACTGAATGAAGGTGATGGCTCAGCTCAGCTCAGCTGCTGCCAGAATCCTCAGCCATGGCTCTCTCTCCTCTTTTTGCAGAACCTGGATGAGGAGAAGCAGCTGCTCTACGACTTCCCTTGGACAAACGTGGGGAAACTGGTTTTTGTGGTGAGTGCTGCTATCCCGACCTGGAGCACTGCTTCCTGGGGTCCTCAGTGCAGGAAGGACATGGAACTGCTGGAACATGTCCACAGAAGGCCATGGAGATGCTCCAAGGGCTGGAGCACCATTTCCTATGGAGCCAGGCTGGGAGAGCTAGGGGTGTTCACCTGGAGAAGAGGAGAAGCTCCAGGGAGAGCTCAGAGCTCCTGCCAGAGCCTGAAGGAGCTCCAGGAGAGCTGGAGAGGGACTGGGGACAAGAGATGGAGGGACAGGACACAGGGAATGGCTTCCCACTGCCAGAGGGCAGGGATGGATGGGATATTGGGAAGGCATTTCTGGCTGTGAGGGTGGTGAGGGGCTGGGATGGAATTCCCAGAGAAGCTGTGGCTGCCCCTGGATCCCTGGCAGTGTCCAAGGCCAGGCTGGACAGGGCTTGGAGCAGCCTGGGATAGTGGAAGGTGGAAGGGGTTGGACTAGATGTTCTTTAAGCCTCTTTCCACCCCAAACCACTCCACAATTCCACAGTCCCCAGACAGAGCATCTCCTGGGCTTGGATGTGGGCATTGGATGCTTTTCCACAGACCCCAGCAGGTGACAACAACCCCTGGGGTTAACAAGGAGCTGCAGCAGGACCGGCTGAGAATTGGGAACGTTCTCTTCGCTCCTGACATCTCCCTTGTCCCACGCAGGGCAAGAAGTTCGAGATCCTGCCGGACGGGCTGCCCTCGGCCCGCAAGCTCATCTACTACACGGGCTGCCCGCTGCGCTCGCGGCACCTCCTGCAGCTGCTGAGCAGCAGCCACCGGCTCTACATGAACCTGCAGCCCGTGCTGCGCCAGGTCCGCAGGCTGGAGGAGAACGAGGGTGAGTGCTCCAGGCTGCCACGGGGCCTGGCTGCCTCGAAAAGCACCAGGTCCTGGTGCCAGCCCTGTGCCCACAGCCCCTGTGGCTGCTCGAGGTGGGCACGAGCCCTGCTGCCATCCCTGACGTCCCACTTCCTCCTCCTGCTTCAGCACAGCTTTCCCGGTGTTCCTCATTCTGTCTCCGAGCTCAGGAAGCACTTGTGAAAGTGTAAAATCTTTCTCTTCTTTCCCCTCCTCATCTTCCTCATTTTCCTCTCTCTCCTCCTCCACCTCCTCCTCATTCATTTTTCTTGTCCTACTCTTCTCCATCCTCCTCATCTGCCTCAACTTCTTCCTCCTTCTCATCTTCCACATCTTTTTCTTCCATGTCCTCCTCATCTTCTTCCTCATTCTCAACTTCATCCTCTTGTTTTCCTCCTCCTCACCATCCTCATCTTTTTCTTCCATGTCCTCCTCATCTTCTTCCTCATTCTCAACTTCATCCTACTCTGCTTTTGTTTTCTTCCTCCTCTTCCTTCTCTTCCTGTTTCTCTTCCTCCTCCTCCTCTTCTTCCTCTTCCTTCTCCTCCTCTTCTTCCTCCTCTTCCTCATCTTTCCCCTTCTCATTTTCCTTTCTCTTCCTTATCCTCCTTTTTCCTCTCTTCTTCTTCCACCTCCTCACCTTCTTCCTCCTCTTCTTTTGTTTTCCTCCTCCTCTTCCTCCTCTTCCTCCTCTTCCTGTTTCTCTTCTTCCTCCTCTTCTTCCTCTTCCTTCTCGTCATCTTCTTCCTCCTTTTTCTCATCTTTCCCCTTCTTATCTTCCTTTCTCTTCCTTATCTCTGCTTTCCTCTCTTCTTCTTCCTCCTCAACTTATTCCTTCTCATTTCATGTTCTTCATTCTCATCTTCTTCCCCCTCATTAATTTTCTTCCTTTCCTGCTCCTCCTCTCCTTATTTTCTGTCTTCTTCTTTCTCCTCTTCCTCAACTCATCTTCCTTCACTCATCTTCCTCCTCCTGTGTTGGTGGGACAGCCCAGCCCAGAACACAGCGATTTTGGGGCTCCTGCCCCACCGTCCCTAAATGCCACCGGGACAGAGCTGTGCCACCACGCTGGGCTCTGGTGACAATTCCTCTAGGTGCCCCTTCCAGGTGGTCCAATTTACCTCGGGGATGATGGGAATCATGCTGATTCCGTGTTTCCCTGCAGAGAAGAAGCAGTACCGGGAATCCTACATCAGCGACACGCTGGACCTGGACATGGAGCAGCTGGAGAAACGCTCGCGCGCCAGCGGCAGCAGCGCCGGCAGCATCCGGCACAAGCGGCTCTCCCGGCATTCCACAGCCTCCCACAGCAGCTCCCACACGTCCGGCATCGAGGCTGACCCCAAACCCCGGGAGATGGGCCCCGAGGATGGATTCTCCGGCGCCGGCGCCCACCGCAAGCTGAAGACCTGCAGCTCCATGACGAGCCACGGCAGCTCCCACACGTCCGGCGTGGAGAGCGGCGGGAAGGACCGGCTGGAGGAGGATTCCCAGGATGACGGTGAGGCACTTTGGGTTTTCCCGTGATTGGGGTCGCAGGGTGCTCTGAAGGCTCACGGGGGTGACTCGTCCTGTCTCGTGGTGTCCGGCAGAAATCGAGATGCTGGTGGATGACCCCCGGGAGCTGGAGCAGGCTGGCGACATGGAGGTGAGCCCCGACATGTGCGTCTACATCACCGAGGACATGCTGCTGTCCCGCAAGTTCAACGGGCACTCGGGTAAGGTGGTGGCCGCTTCTGTTCCCAATCCCCCGGGGCAAGTCACGCCTTTGGGAGCTGGAATGAGATGATGTTTAAGGTCCCTTCCAACTGTGGTCGTTCTAGGTTTCTTTGGTGTTTGCGGAATTAGCCTGAGGTGTCCATTTGGGATGCTGGGAAAAGCTGTTTGCCCAATGGTTTGGAGGAGAGATGGGGTAAAAAAATAGAGGAACCTCTCTCAGGTTGTGCCAGGGGAGGTTTGGATTGGATGTTAGGGAAAATTTCTTCATGGAAAGCGTTGTCCAGCCCTGGCATAGCTGCCCAGGGCAGTGATGGAGTCCCAATCCCTGGAGGGATTTAAAATCCATGTGGATGTGGCACTTGGGGACATGGGGCAGTGGTGGCCTTGGCATTGCTGGGGAACAGTTGGACTCCGTGATCTCCTCTGGAGCTGTGCCTGTGCCCAGAAAGTTGTCAGCATTTCCAGCTCCATGCTGGGAGCTGCTGGGAGGTCTTTGGGATGCCAGGCTCCCTGGAAGCTATTTTGGGGCAAATCTGGGATGCTTTGCAGTCAGTTCTGGTTGCAAGTGGAGCTGTTGGGCTGAAGGCACCACACTGCACCTTTGCCCCCGTGGACAGCAGGATCCCAGGAGAGCTGAGCCACCCCAAAATAACCTTTGCACCCTCCTCTTCCTCTCTCCTCGGCTCAGGACTCATCGTGAAGGAGATCAGCTCCTCCACCTCCAGCTCCTCGGAGACGGTGGTGAAGCTGCGGGGGCAGAGCACCGACTCCTTACCCCAGGTACGTGGGGTTGGGCTTTTGGGGTTCCCCGACGCCCCAAACTCCCTGGCACCTCCTGATCCTCCTCTTGCCTTTCCCCAGACCACGTGCAGGAAACCCAAGACGTCGACAGACCGGCACAGCCTGAGCCTGGACGACATCAGGCTCTACCAGAAGGACTTCTTGCAGCTGGCCAACCTGTGCCAGGACACGGCGCAGAGCTTCACCTTCGGCTGCGCGCACGGCCTGGACGAGGAAGGGCTCTACTGCAACGGCTGCCTGGCCCAGCAGTGCATCAACATCCAGGACGCCTTCCCGGTGAAAAGAACCAGCAAATATTTCTCCTTGGATCTCACCCACGATGAAGTCCCCGAGTTCGTGGTCTGAGCTCGTGGAGGCTCTGCTGCCGCCCTGCTCCCTGCAGACCGTGGAGGATTGTCCGGATGAGGGGCAGGATGGGAATCCCTGGAGTTGATTCCGGAGGAATTTGTGCCAAACACAAGTTGTCTTACTCCGCTGGGAGGAGCAGAGCTCAGCTGGAGCCAGCGTTAGCCCACCCGTGTTTCCTCATGGCGAGGTGGCCTCTCCCCCTCCTTGCCCCCAGGTGACTCCAGGGTGGTTGGAAAGTGCCAGACTGTCGTGTTCAAGCCAAGCCAAAGAAATGTAAATAACCCTAAAGGCCAGTATGGGAAGGGAGAATTCAGCAATAACCAGCCAGGGATCTCCGGGCACGGTGATGTTCCATGGAGGAAGGCACAGCCAGCAGCTCCTGGAGCAGAGCATCATCCCAGATTTTCCAAAAACACGTGCTGGAGGTCAGGCCACAGCAGTCCCAGCCAGGTGGATGGTGGCTGGAAGCTCTCAGAGCCATTTGCAACTTGTTTTTATCTTTTTTGTTCGAGGTTTTTTTTTTGTTTTGTTTTTGGTTTTTTTTGCTTTTTTTTTTGTTTTTGGAGAGCAAACAAAAAAAAACAAAGAACCCACCCAAAAAATAAGGAAAAAAAAAACCAAACCAGAAAGCAAAGGAGGATGCAAAAAAATAGGTGCCCTGTAAGGATATTGCAATAATGCATCCCAAACATTGAATATCTAGAGAACACATATATAAATATATCGAGGTATGTATGTTTATATATGTCTGGATCTTACAGACCCATCTGCATTTTACTCCTGCTCTAAAACACCTTTTATACAAAGGATCTGCCTCTCTTCTTTCACGAACTCTATCAACAATCCTATTGGGTTTTTTCTAAGCACTAAGGTGAGAAAACAGACTTTCCTCTCGAGGACAATGTGCATCCAACCGCCTTGTCCGTGTGGCTCTTCCCGCTGCATCTCCGTTCTCTTTTCCCAAGGCTTTTCATGCGTCTTTAGGTGTCTTACAGCTGGAATAATTCTGCCAGAAGACGATGGTGACGTGCTAGGAGCATCCAGGGGTGGTTTCTGAGTGTGTCCTAGGGAAGCCAGACAGCCCAGGTGGAATATTTGCCGTCGGTACCGGAGGGGGAAGCGTTGCAGAGTTAATTATCACAGCACAATGCCTTTGTAGTGGATATTTTTAATTAGAGTTTAGCCATTGACAGCCAAAGTTTTGCCATATTTTGATATACCACCGTTTTTTAACTGGAAGCTTTTCTTAAAAAAGAAAACCAAAAAAAAAAAAAAAAGAACTCTAATTATTTTATAAATAAGCACAATCTTATTTTTGTAAGAAATGTCGGCGGAGGGAGCTGAGAAAGGGGAGCTGGTACCAAAAGAAATGGAGCGTAGCTATAAGCACAGTGCAAAAAAATCTCTTGGGATGTTGGGATATGGGAGAGCTGCCGTGGGACAGTGGCACTGGCACTGTGTCCCCACCCCAGAGCTTGAGCTGGCCCTGCCCGAGGGGTTTTATGGGAAAATTATGTCAACATCCCAATGTTGACAATTGCAGGGCAATGCAGGGCAGGGGAACAAAAAAAAGTCCCTAAAGCATCCTTACCTCCCTAAACCCACACGGGGCAGCTGGAGGGAGTGCCCTGCTCTGGTTTTGGGGAACCCCACCAAACACCCCAAAAGCCTCTCTCTGGGTTCCACATCCCAGGCTGGGATGACTTTTGCCGCTCCAGACCCCCACCCACGGCTGGGTTTGCAGTGTGTGCACCAGCAGTGCGAGTTCCCGTGCTGGCACACGCAGGAAAATTCCCCAAATTCATCCCCAGCCCCTTTGTCCCCCCTCTGCCAGCTCCTGCATGGTGGCACCGCCACCGTGGGATCCTCACCCTGCAGAAACACGGAGCTAGAGGGGATAAATTGTGTAAAGAAATGCTCAACGCTGCCCAAGTGGGGCAGCTAAACCAGGACCTCTCCTTTCTCCCTCCCCATCCCATTGTCCTGCAGCCGAAGCTGGAGTGGAGTGCTGGGGTTGGAGCTGGGCTGATGCTGAGGGCTGTGATGGAGTTCATCCCTACAAACAGGAGCAGTGCCAGGCGGAAAGGGGACACAGAGGTGCCATTTATTCCCAGTTATTCCGCAGGTGGCCGGGGTGGCTCCGACAGGGGCCGTGCCTGCCTGCCCTTGGGCTGTTCCCCCTGCAATAAGGAGCTGTCTGTCTGCACAAAATAGTCCTTTCTGTGAAAGGATCTTCCCATCGGGGCGATGGGAGAGCCCAGTGACTGTGTTGCAAAAGGAACAAAAAAAAAAAAATATTAAAAAAAAAAAACAAACCCAAAACTCAAGGAAAACGACACGAAAATCCCTGGAGCGAAATTTCTTTTGTACCAATGAAGTTTGTTGTGTGCCTTTTGCAGTACGGCTGGACGTGACAATAAAGTGACAGTTGTTTGCATCACTTTGGCTCTTGGAGATCTAAAATGCTCCCAGGCTTAAGGGGGAGATGGAGTACGGCTGAATTTAAGGACAACGTTGCATTTATTGTGTTCTCTGCTCCGGCAATCCCAGCTCCGGAGAGCAGGTTAAGGCAACTCCTGCCTCAGGCAGGGCAGGGGATGGGCTGAGCCTTTCAATCCCGATTTTTGGTGATTTTTGTGGAAGTGACAGCCGGTTCCAGCGCTCTGGAGTCGGGAGGAGGCGTGGGGGAGCTCCTGGAATAGTGGGAATATGGAATGTCAATAGTAAGGATGCCAGTGGGATGCTCAGGGCTGTCCCCAACCTTGAGGAGCTGTGGGGATGAAGGGTTGAACCCCAGTTGTGGAGCAGAGCCACAGGGTGTGTCCCCAGCCCCCCAGGACCCCAGTCCTGCTCCCCACCTCGGGCAGGGGACAGGCAGCAGTCGCTGTGTGATGGACAAGCCCATCCATCCCTTCAATCCCTCTTCCTCCTTGCTCCCCTGCTTGGAGCTCTCAGGAACACCAGGGTGGGATTTTGGGAGCAGCACCCAGGGGAGTTTTCCCGAGGGAGGAATCTCCTCTGTGTTGGTTGAAGATGTGACTCCGAGTGTCATCCTGAGTTTTTGGGTGGATTTTCCGGTGTCTGATGAGGGTTTGTGGCACCTTTCTCCCCCACAACATCAGGGACCACCCTGCCATCTCCCACTGGCGCTAATTAAACTCCTCAGAACATAATTGGCCACTTCTGCTCCTTGTGATTTTGCCAGGTTTGCTGATCCTGGCACCTCCTGCCTCCAGCCCAGGAAAGCTGTTTGTGGAAGGTACCAACACCCACAGCCTTTCCCTGTCCCCATTCCCAGATTCCGGAGCATCTCTTGATCCTCAGTGTGTTTATCCTCTCACAGGGAGAGGGTGTGGAGTGCCAGGACAAGGGGGAATGTCTTCCCACTGCCAGGGGGCAGGGAGAGATGGGATATGGGAATTGGGAATTCCTGGCTGTGAGGGTGATGAGGAGCTGGGATGGAATTCCCAGAGAAGCTGTGGCTGCCCCTGGATCCCTGGCAGTGTCCAAGGCCAGGCTGGACAGGGCTTGGAGCAACCTGGGACAGTGGAAGGTGTCCCTGCCCATGGCAGGGGGTGGAATGGGATGGGATTTAATGTCTTTTCCAACCCAAACCATTCCGGGGTTCTGTGAGGGTGAAGAGCCTGTTTTCCCATGGGGAAGCAGCAGCAGCAGGAAACCTTCCAGAGTGTTTTCTCCCAGCACATTAGACTGTCCTGTGGCCCTGGATACAGCCAGGCCTTATTTTCAGGCTGGGACACTGGATCCTGCCTGCCTTTGCCATCCATCCCTCCTCCAAAAACCCTGTGAGAGGGACAGGGACAGGGACACAGCCTGGGGTTTTACCCCTCCCCTGGCACCTTCAGCATCCCCAGTGCCAGGAGCATCCAGTGCCTTTTCCACGGGCTCCAGAAATAATTGCATGTTCCCAGCAAATTCCCTTTGTCCTCTAAAAATATCCCTTGGCCCCGGGGCGGGGCGGGCGCTGACCATCCGCAGGTCCGGAGCCCTAATTGCTGATTTCTGCTAAGATGCGACATTTTCGGGGCAGGAGGGAGGAGCGCGAGGGAATGAGCCGTTTCTGGGAGGGGGACTGCATTGTCTGCGGCTAAGTATAGCCTCCAGATTTCATCCCTGCCCGATCAAACCCCGGAATTTTCCCGAAAGCAGATGGGGAAGGGCTTGTCGCACCGGCCAGCCCTGTCTGGCGGGGGTGACGAGGGGAGGGAGCTCTACCCTCCCTCCGGCTGTGCTCAGGAAAGGCTAAATGGGGATGAATTTAATGAGTCCCCCTCCCTTTGGTGACTTGACCTCCATCCCTCCTTCATCTCAGCGCGGCGGAGGTCCCCAGGAGAGGGAAAGGTCCTCGAGTTCCCATGCCGGCTGTCCCCAGGCAGCCACGCTGGCCTTTTCCCTGGGATGCTCCCTGCTGCTGGCAGCTCTCCTGCTGCTCTGCCTCGCCATCCCATGGATTTCAACACTGACAAAAAGCTGCACCATCTCTTCTCCAGTTGCTCCACTTCCAAATTTCGCAGCTCCCGTCGCTGTTTTGTGGCAGCCGGGGAAGTAAAAAAAACTTGGGATTTGGGGGGCGACCATGGAGAAATGCCACTTTTATGGGGCCAGCTGCAAAAAGGGAAATGTTGCAGCGGTTTCCTTAATTTATTCATTAATTTTCCCACCCTGCTCTCTCCTGCTGTTAGGCAAGGATGGTTGTGCCTGGCACAGGATCCTCTTTTTACCAGCCCTCCCAAAACAAGGCTCGCTGGACGTGCCCATCAGCATCACCCAGTGAGCCGCCGGTGACTAATGGGTGATAATTACAAAAATCCCCCGCGTGCTGGTGTCTTTTTAAGGAATTTTTGGCACCCTGGAATTATCGCTGGATGCAATATTTTTAATTATCGCAGCCCCGCGGGTCCCCTTGCCGGTGTTGGGGTCACCATGGAGGGGTGGGGTGACCCTGCCAGCTCCAAGCTGGGCGCCAGGGGGTTCCAGGGTGGTGCCAGGGCTGCGGGGACAGCTCGGGGTGGCTTTTCGGGGTGTCGGGGTGATGTGCCAGGGCTGAGCTGCCGCGCCCCGTGTGCAGGGCAGCGGAGGAAATCAGTCATCGAAGGAAATCAGTCATCGGTGTTGCTGTGGAAACCGCAGGGGAAACTCGGTCCGTGGCAGCCGGAGCGGCTCTGCCAGCGCCCTGCGGAGCCTGGCCGGGGCAGGGGTGGCACACAGCGCCCTTGTCCCCCGCTGTCCCCCTCTCGGGATGTTCCCAAAGGGAGCTGCATCCCGCGGGGCTGCTGCTGCTGTGGGCGCTGGCTCGGCTGTTTTGGGAGCTGTTTTTTCGTCTCCCTGCCCCAGCCCTGCCTGGGGGGCTCAGGAATTTCCTTCCACAGAATCCCAGAATCCCAGAAAGGTTCGGGTTGGAAGGACCTTAAAGCTCATCTTGTTCCCAACACTCCCTGCCACGGGACACCTTCCGCTATCCCAGGCTGCTCCAAGCCTTATCCAACCTTGGACGCTTCCCGGGCTGCAGGGGCAGCCGCAGCTTCTCTGGGAATTCTATTCCAGGGCTTCCCCACCCTCCCAGGGAAGGATTTCCGTGAGGACACAGCTGGGATGGGGCAGATGGAGGAAAGGGAAAAGTGGCCTTATAAAAACCCAACCAGCACCCTGTGCCTCCAAAATCGTCCCTCTGAAATGCCCCAAACTGGGCTGTGCGGTCGTATTGATCGGGGAAAAAATATAAAATAGTGAGTGATCCCCTGAGCTGTGTCCTAAACGGGAACTTTTGAGTGGGGAAGGATTAGAGGGACAGGGAGGGGTCTGGGTGTGCCAGGGGGATTGGGGCTCAGTCAGGGAAGGGATGGGAGCGATCCAGGGATTTGGGGGGCTCAGGGGACATGGGGGATCCAGGC
>VZRM01005542.1:946624-964088 GCA_013397955.1 Grantiella picta
CCTGCCTGCATCCCTGCCTGCATCCCTGCTCTGATTCCTGCCTGCATCCCTGCCTGCATCCCTGTCTGGATCCCTGTCTACACCCCTTCGTCCATCCCTGCCCAGATCTCTGCCCACATCCCTTCCTGCATCCCTGCTCTCATCCCTTCCTGCATCCCTGCCCACATTCCTGTCCTGATCCCTGCCCACATCCTTGTCCACATCTTTCTCCACATCCCTGCCACAGGCTGTCAGCTTGGAGAACCTCCTCTCACAGCCTCAGGTTTGCCAGGCTGTGAAATGTCAGAGCCAGCATGAGCCACAGGAAATTCCTCTTCAAAGTTATCGATTGTGAAAATGCAGAATACACAGGGAAATTTTTCCTTTTTTCCCTCTTTTTTCTCCTTTTTTTTCTTTTTCTGTGTCTCTTTTTTCTCTTTTCCCCCCTCCTTTTTCCTCGCTCTTTTTTCTCTTTTTCCCCCTCCTTTTTCCTCTTTCTTTTTTCTCATTTTTCCCCCTCCTTTTTCCTCTCCCTTCCTTTTTTTTTCCCTCTCTTTTTCCTCTTTCCCTCAGAAACCTGCTAAAGCCACCCCCATTCCATGTGGATCCTCCACCTGCACGTTGGGATGTGGCCACCAGCAGATGCTTTACTCACTTCACGGCTGTCTCAGAGATGTGAAACCCTCCCAGCTCCGAGATAACGGGGTTTTACCCCACAGCCCACACCTAAAACACACCAAATCCCAAAAAATAATCAGAAAACTCCCTTCTCCATGTGGTGCAGACACTATCGGAGTAGTGGATCTAAAGGCACCAGCTCTGCATGCTGTGAAAAACATGGGAAAGGAATAGAATCCCTGAATGGTTTGGGTTGGAAGAGACCTTAAAATCATTCATTTCCACCCCCAGCCATGGGCAGGGATGATTCCCGCTATCCCAGGTTGCTCCAAGCCCTGTCCAGCCTGGCCTTGGACACTGCCAGGGATGGGGATAAAGAAGGAAAATCATTAGACCAGCTTGCTCCAAACCCCATCTGACCTAGCCTTGAACACTTCCAAGGATGGAAGGAAAATAAATACAAAAATTTTAAAAAAAGGTAAAAAACATTCCCAGCCTTGTTCCTTCCATGACAAGGATAGGAAGAGAAATACCAGGCAGCAGCACTGGGAATTCTCTCACCACTCTCAGCTGGGCTGTGACCTGTTTGCTGTATTTGAAGCTTGAAATAGAGCCTTATGAGTAATGTGGTTCAGGTGCTTATCACCAATTAATTAATTCTTTTGCACGGTGGATACCTAATTAAAGCAGTCTCAGGTAATTCCTGGGGGGCAGGGGGGGCTCAAACTAATGGGGCTGCTTAACGAGGTTGTTTCTCTGCTGATGTGACTTGTTGGGTGATTCCCAGCGGCTGGAAAGGGTCATTGGGCTCCCTGTGAGTGTTACTTAAAATCAAATTCTAATGAAGCTCTGATCGGGGTGAAATCATCGGAGGATGATTTCTCATCACGAGGATTTCTGCAGCTCAGGGCTTTGCCTGCTGCAGGAGGGTTTTTTGGGAAAAAGGTGAGGCTCTAGCCAAAAAAAAAAAGGGATTTGGGGTTTATTTGAGCTGAAAAGTGCTTTGCAGAGGGGTGGGCCCAGCAACCTGGCATGAGCTGCAGCCAAATCCAAATGCTCCTTCCTATTCCCTGTGGTCACACGGAGAGTGTCCCCTAAAATAGGATATTTTAGCCAAATCAGGGCAATGTGTTGTCCCAGTTCCTCCAGGGTGGCTGTATCCCCACACCAGCGAGCTGGGATTGGTAAATCATAGAATCATTTAGGTTGGAAAAGATCTCTGGGATCATGGAGTCCAATCATTCCCCAGCCTTGGGTTTGGGGTGATTTGTGTGATGCTCGGGCTGGGTTTGTCCCTTTCCAAATCCTCTTGGAAAGGTGGTGTTGGCATAGCCAAATACCCAAATCCTCTTGGAAATGTGATGCTGGGAGAAACAACTCCATTTGCAGTGATCTCTTCATCTTCCCTTTCCTTTCAATCCCCATTTCCCATCTTCCCTTTCAGTCCCCATTTCCCATCTTCCCATCAAGATCTTTATCCTAACTCTGGCCAATACTTAAGAGCAGGACGTTAAAAACTGAAACCTAAGGCTGGATCCATTAATTAACATGAACTAATAGCTCTTGGCTGCTTCCCTTAATTAAGGGTCAGGAGTTCAGAGCTGGATGAGCAGATAAGGAGGAAATTCCTGGCTGGGAGGGTGGTGAGGCTCTGGCACAGAGTGCCCAGAGAAGCTGTGGCTGCCCCTGGATCCCTGGAAGTGTCCAAGGCCAGGCTGGATGAACAACCCGGGACAATGGAAGGTGTCCTTTCCCATGGCAGGGGTTGGAATGGGATGAGCTTTAAGCTCTGTTCCAACCCAAACCATTCTGGGATTCTGTGATCTGTGTGCTGAAAATACTCTGATCCATCCATGGATTTCAGGGAATTTCTGAAGCTGTGTGTTCTCCTCTCCTCCACTCGTGTGCTGCAGCAGCCTCCAGCCTCCTGGTGGCCTCTGGGTGTTGTTTAACATTTTATTAAACCTTAAAACAACCAACCCAACACAAAAAAACCCCCATTAAACCTTAAAGCATTTTCATTTTCGGTGCAGTGCAGCTGTGGTGGGGCTGAGCCCTGGTGGAGCCATTCCAGTATTTGAGCATCCTTGTTCCCCAGTATTTGGACATCCTAATTCCTCAGTATCCTAAATTCCTTAGGATCCCTGAATTCCCCAGGATTTTACATCCTTATTCCTCAGTCTTTGGGCATCATCATTCCCCAGGTATCTGGGAATTCATTTTTTGCCCTGTATATGGGCATTTGTATTCCTTGGTGTTTGGGCATCCTCGAATTCCCCAGAATCCTTATTCCTCAATAGCTGAGCATTCCTATTCCTCAATATTTGGGCATCCTTGCTCCTCAGGATTTGGGCATCCTCATTCCTCAGGATCTGGGCAGCTCTGAATTCCCCAGTATTCGGGCATGTTATTCCTTGGTATTTGAGCATTCTTATTCCTCAATATTTCAGCATCCTTGGTCCTCAATATTTGGGCGTCCTTGTTGCCCAGTATTTGGACATGCTAATTCCTCAATATCTTGGCCTCCATATTCCTTAGGATTTTAGCAGCCCTGAATTCCCCAGTATTTGGGCATGTTATTCCTTGGGTTTTGGGTATTCTTATTCCTCAATATCTGGACATCCTTATTCCTCAGTATTTGGACATCCTTGTTCCCCAGTATTTGGCCACAGTCAGGGCTCCAGTGTGGGATTGTCCCTTGTGCTGGGATTGTCCCTTGAGCTGAGATTGTCCCTTGCTCACCAACACTTTTTCCCTGGGTTTTCCCCCAAACCACAACCCTGGAGCAGGCTGAGGGATCACTCGACTGCGGATGTATTCCCAGTGGCATTCCCGTGGTTCTGGACCCGTTTTCCAGCCCTGGAGCAGGTCTGAGCTCCCTGCCTGTGGCAGCAGGATGGAGAGAGTAAAAATCTTGTGGGAACGGTGGCAGGAGGGACCGGAGCAGATGTCCCAGCCTGCTGGCCCTTCACCTGAACAATCTTTTCAAAAAACCCCAAAAAACAAAAAAAGGAAGTGGAGGTTGGTTCCTGTTTGCCTCGGTTTGAGCCGTTAAGGGTGAGAAAACAAACAGCTGAGGTTCTCACGTGATGCCCACGGGGCTGGGACTGCTCCAGGAAAAAGGGACAGAAAAGGCACAGACTGGGAATGTGAGGCTGGAGCCTCCTGACCCCGTGTGGGCTCCAGCAGTCGTGGTCAGCTCCAGCTCGGCACGCAAGGTGGGTGGAGGGCACGTCCTGAGCCAGGCTCTCTGCAGAGCCAATTCCAGGGCTCAGCTTTCTCTTTGGAGCAGAATTAGGGAAGAGGAAAACAGGCTTTGCATTGCCTTGATAATTCCCATCCCTGGAAATGCCCAAGGCCAGGTTGGACAGGGCTTGGAGCAGCCTGGGATAGTGTGGGAGGTGTCCCTGATGGAATGAGATGAGGTTTAAGGTCCCTTCCAACCCAAATCAATCTGGGATCAATAATTGGGACTGAAACAAGAACTCATCCCACCTCTCCCGTTTGGCAGGAGGGATCGGATGCTGCTGGGATAATGAAGCTGTTGCCATGGAAACAGGCTCTTTTTTCCCCACTCTGTTGTCTTTTCATTTATTTATTTATATATTTGCCAGCACATCTCTGACCTGCAAGCTGCTTCCCAGCGATTTAAACACAGTATTGGACATCCAGGACAAAAAATACCTGGGAAAGGGAATGAAATGCATGCAGAGAAGGGCTGGGAGCTGTGGCTATAGCCACCACTCAGGATTAAGGTTTTTTGCCCTGGGGAATCCCACAGGCACAAATCGAGCTCAGACCATTTTCTTTACTTAAGGAAAGAGTGGAACATTGGGAATTTGGGTGTATTAAGGCTCCTTTCCCAGCCAGATCTGTAATTCCCATCAGGATAGGTGGCACTATCCCATCTCCCAGCCCCTGGAAAACATGGCTCTGCTATTTTCTTTCTTGCCTGTTGTATTTTTATACTTATCTGGATATATTTAGCAGGTTTTTCTATTTTTTTTTTCAGCTGAGCCACCTATTTTTAGCCATGGCTTTTAGCAAAAGCCACAAGATGCCTGGCAAAGCCATCCAGCCCCTCACGAGGGATTCCCACGCTCCAGCCGGATGGTGACCAGCAGCACCAGCCCTGTTCCCAGTTATTCCTTCTGGATGCTGCAGCCTGGCTGGTCTTGGGGAGGAAAAGGCAATTTTCAGGAGAGCCTGCTTGCCTCAGTGGGGTTGAAATGAGCTGGGCTGGGCTGAGCTCTTGGGAAGCTCAGGGAGCAGGAGAGATCCCAGCGGGAATGAGAGCTGGGATAATTCCCTCCCTTACAGTACCCAGCTTGGAAACTTTGCTGGACAAATCCCACCTTTTCTGGACCAAAAAACAAACCCAACCCCAAAAACCCAACCTTTTCTGGACCAAACCCCCCCGGGTGATGCCTGCCTGGTAGGAACAAGCCTGATCCCTGCTCTCCCCAAAATCCTGACCGCCCGAGTGGGATTCACCCAATTTTCTATAACTGAGTGGAAAATGCTGGTGCATCAGGGATGGAAATCAGGATTTTTTTTGAAGCCGAGGAGCAGGGAGGCTCCTGCTTTCACCCCAAAGCTGAGCTGTTCCCAGGGCTGGGTGATGCTGCTTTCGGTCTTTGTGGTGAGGGAACAGAGAGGTTTCGCCCTGGCCAATGTCAGCACTTTCTGTTTCATTCCTGCTTTTCCTTTTGGTTCAGATGGGGAGACAAGGGTTTTCTGGAAAGTAGAGAAAAGCCTCACTGGGAGGTGAAAAAAGCCTGGAAAATGGAATCCTAGAATCATTAAGGTTAGAAAAACCTTCCAGGATCATTTTGTCCCGTTGTTCCCTCAGCACTGCCGAGGCCACCACTGCCCCTTGTCCCCAAATGCCACATCCACGTGGATTTTAAATCCCTCCAGGGACTGAGCTGCCTATTCCAGTGCCTCTTCCTGCCTATTCCAATTCCAGCTGGCAGGAAAGGATGTGTTCCACAGGTTTAAACTGCACAGGAGCACAGCTGGGTGGGCAGGGAGAGCTGGAGAGATGCAGGAAGTGCCTCATGATAGCCACGAAATCTCACTCAGTGCCAGTTTGGAATGTCAGGAAGTGCTTTCCAGGGATTCTTCCCAGGGTTAGTGCTGCCTTTGGACAGTGACAGGCCCAGTCTAGTGCAAACTGTGTTTTGAGGGAGCTCTTCTGTAATGGCAGGGGCTGTTTGGGGTAATTGCACTGATTAATCAGCCCTAAAATCATAGAATTGTGGAATGGTTTGGGTTGGAAGGGATCTTAAATCTCTTATTTTTCCACCCCTCATCTTCCACTATCCCAGGTTGCTCCAAGCCCTGTCCAGCCTGGCCTTGGACACTTCCAGGGATCCAGGGGAAATGCCATTTTTTTAAACATTCAGGAGAATTCCAATCTCCACCCACATGGACCTTGAGCTAAAACCCAACTAAGAGAGGAGAACAAACTTAAGGGAGGTGGTTAAGCTGTGATTCCATGGGTTTGGAGCTGGAGCTGGTGATGGATCCAGCACAAGGCACTCGGATTCCAGGATCCTTTCAGCTCCAGAGCCTCTCAGCTCTGTGCAAAGCAGGCAGCAGCTTGTGCTGACGAGGAGCTGGCAAACCCAGCCTGATCTCTCCTGCAAGCAGAGCTGGCAGCTCCTGAGCCCCACAGGAGCCCAGGCTGGGAGGCAGGAATGGGATGGCAGCGTAGCAGGAGGGCTCAGCAGCAAGAAATGCTCCTTTTGCAGTGGCCGTGTTGGGTTGGATGTGCCGTTCGGTGTGGAATTGCATCCCGAAATCCTGGTGGATGGGATGGACTTGCTGGGATGGAGGAGGGCTGGTTGTCCCCTGGCCCAGAGCAGGGGTGGCTTTTTGCTCAGAGCACTTTAAACCCCAATCTCATCCCAGCAGGATGCTCCACATCCACATTTGTTGCTCCACATGCACATTTGTTGCTCCACATCCACAACTGCTGCTCCACATCCTGGGTAAAAGATGAAGATTTTGGCAAAGCTGCAATGAGCAGACCAAGAGCTGATGCAGCTTCATCAGGGGTCAGGGATGTGCCTCGCTGTTTGCCCATGAAAAATCCAAATTTTGGTGCCTGTTTGGGCTGAGTGCTGCTGGTGACAGAAGAAAATGTCATTTAGATGGACCAGAGGCTCTTCGTTCCCTAGAGAGCAACAGATGAGGAAGCTTTGTGGAGCTTAGGGACCAACTAGGAAAAACCAACAGCAAAATTTCTGTGTCCAAGCATTTATTGCAAGCGATTTTAATGGAATTACAGAATGGTTTGGGTTGGAAAAGCCCTTGAAGACCATCCAGTGCCACCCCCTGCTGTGGACAGGGACACCTTCCACTGTCCCAGGCTGCTCCAAGCCCTGTCCAACCTGGCCTTGGACATTTCCAGGAATCCAGGGTTTTCTCTGGAAAACCTGTGCCAGGGCCTCCCCAGCCTCACAAGGAAGAGATTTAAGCCAAGCCAAGCTGCTGGAGCATCCTCCTCTCCTTCAGCCCCCAGTTCCTCTTTACTCATTGCAGCCAACCAAAAAACATCCCAGAAAGTATCCCCAAATCCGAGGAAAAACGCCAAAATATTTGAGCATTCATTTAGAAGGAAGCTTCTTTTCCAGGCATTGTAATTCCAAGCATTTTCCTAGCAGTGGCAGGCACTTCCAGAGCCAAGGTTGGAGATGTGGTGGATGCAGAGAGCCTGCCTGATCCTGTTTGGGCAATCTGGATATTCCCAGGATGGTGGAGGGATGGCAGCCCTCGGATTCAGCTCACTCAGGGAGCTGTGCCAGCATCATCCCAATTAATCTCTAGATCTCCTCCATCAGATCTCAGCTCTTGGCTCTAGCCAGCAAAATCCCAAGCATAAAGTGGAAAACCACTGTGCTTCCCAGTGTTTCCTGGCGTTCCCATTATCTCTCACACCCACAAACTCCCTCCTGCAAGGAAAGCAGTTTCATGGCACTCCCAGGGGAATACAGGCAGTGCCTTATTTCCCTCACTGAATGGCAGGTGTGCCTGGATAATGGGATTCCTGCCTTGGAACCCACAGGTTAATGAGTCCTTACTCATTATTTTCATGCTAATGATGTTTAACATGGCCAGGACATGGATATTGTCTCTTTTGGGCTCTGCACTGTAATTACAACCCTGGATCTTGCCAGGTTGTTGTGATACTTCGTTGTGCAGACGGGTTATGGTTTATCTACTGCATGTGGAAGGGGTTGGATTTGTTTAAAGGGATGGATTTGGTTTAAATGAGTTGGTTTAAATGATGGTTGGAGTTGGATATGGTTTAAAGGAGTCGGATTTGTTTAAAAAGCTGGAGAGGGACTGGGGACAAGGGATGGAGGGACAGGACACAGGCAATGGCTTCCCACTGCCAGAGGGCAGCGAGAGATGGGATTTTAGGAAGGAATTCCTGGCTGTGAGGGTGGTGAGGCCCTGGCACAGAGTGCCCAGGGAAGCTGTGGTGCCCCTGGATCCCTGGCAGTGTCCAAGGCCAGGCTGGACATTGGGCTTGGAGCAGCCTGGGACAGTGGAAGGTGTCCCTGCCACGGCAGGGGTGGAATGGGATGGGATTTAAGGTCCCTTCCAGCCCAAACCATGGATTCTGTGATAAATCCACTCAAAAAGAGTTGGAGGTTTGGGTTTGCTCCTGGTGGCTCCACACCTTCCCAGGGGCGCAGTGGGGTCTCCCCACTTTGGAATTTAAACGCTGCTTTTTTGGCTGCCCTGTCTGAGCACCATCCCTGCCCCCTGAGCTAGTGCAGGGCTGATTTCCGGAGCAGAACATTCACGACCTCAATCTGAAGTGTCACCTGCTGCTTTTTTGTTATTTACGGTGGAGGAAACGCCCCATTTCCCCCGGGGTGGAAATGCTCTAAAACCATCGCTGGCCCCAAACTGGTTCTCGTTTCTGCTTGAAGCATCTGCAGAGCATCTGGCTGAGGGTGTGGTGGCTCCTGGGAGGCTCCTCTGAGGTGGCTGAGCTGCCCCAGAGTCCCCAACATTGTCCCCAGCGTTGTCTCCAGCATTGTCCCAGCAGGAGCCCTCTGACAGATGACCCCACCCTTCCCTAACCTTTTTTTTGGGGCTGTTTTCCCCACTTTAGTGCCCCTAGGGCTGGATGGAGTAAGGGTTTCCTCGCAGGAGGGTGGCAGCAATTTGTAATTCTATGAATCTATAGGGTTATTTACAGGATCAGGGCTGGAGCAGCCATACAGATGCTCAGCAGTCCTCCCTGCTCCCATGGATCCTAAAAGTGGAGTGACTGAAGTCACCGAAGTGATTCTCTGCCACTGGAACAGATCCTGTGGGTGGAAGGGCACAACGTGGAATCATTAAGATTGGAAAAGCCCTCTGAAATCGAGTCTAGCCATTCCCCCAGCACTAACCCATGTCCCCAAGTGCCACATCCACACTTTTGGAACGCTTCCAGGGATGAGATGATCTCAGGGATGAGAATTCCATCAGAATGACGTCAGAAAAATCTCCGTGGCACCCGAACCGTGCAGCAGCAGCAGCACCTTGGTTGAACCTGCACTCTCCATGGCTTTTCTGGGAGAATGGAAAGGAATAGCAGCAGGGATGCACTCTGCTGCCCAAACCCCTCTCCAGCCACACAAAAACGGGGGAGAGGTGAGATGAGATAAACCAGCATGGAAACCGTGCAGGGGCTGAGCTACACCTCAGGCAACGACACAGAGATGGACCAGAGGGGAGCAGAGCCAGCCAGGAGCTCGGGATGGAGGATTCTGGCAGAATCCCCCAGGAGATGCTCCTTCCACCCCACCCCAGCACGAGTTTTGTGCAGCAGACAGTGAAATCCATGCCCCGTCCCTGTGCATCCTCCAGCCTGCCGGGGCTGCCAGCAGCCCTGGGCTACTTGCCCGCTGCCTGAAACCTCTTCCTGTGCTGAAAACTTCGCTGAATGCAAACAAGAATGTGTCACTGGGGGCTGGGCTTGCACGGCACGGGGCAGGGGACACACGGGAGGAACCCGGGGATGTGGCACCCGTGTCTGTGAGGGTCCCTGGTGCTGTGATGATGTTCCTGTAGAGCTCAGTTTTGTTTTCTGTTCTCTTTGTTTGTAGGCCAAGAGGAGCAGAGCTTCCTTTAGAGGCACAAATCAGTGGAGAGATCGGATTCTGGTAAAAAATAACTCCTCCCTGTCCTTCCCTCCTCATCCTCAAACCCTGGCTGGCCCTTGCATGGTTCCTCCAAGCACAGGCAGCAATGCCAGCTTGATTTTTTCTATAAATCCCAGGATGAGCCTCTCTCCAAACCCTAAACCCCCTGAGATGAGCTTGAGCTGGGCATGCCCTCAGCTTTCCCTTAAAACATCACAATTCCCTTATTTTAGGGCTTGTCCCATCACCCAGGGGTCTCCCTGTGCAGGATATTCCCAAAACACCCCATTCTGGAGCTGGCAGGAAGGAACACTGCTGACAAACACTGCTGGAGATGCTGGAATTCTGCTGCCTCTGCCAGAGCTCACTGCTGGTAGAAGGTGCCGGAAAAACATCCGTGATCCAGCCTGGCCTTAATGAGCATCCCCTGCCTGCCTGGGGTGGAAATCTCGAGAAACAGGAAGCTCCAGCATCCTGTTCAGCATCTCAATGTGCAAATTGGCAGCAGGGACAAAGCCAGGAGGCCAAGGGACACTGGACACACGCTGGGCACTGGCACGGGCAGGGAGTGAGTCTGGCACGGCAGCTCGGGCTGCTGGGGGGAGGCTGTTCCCTGATTTTTGTTGCTGTCCCAGGCTTTCATGGCACAGCAAACACCAAAGGCCAGCTCAGCTGGGGTCCTGCTGCTGCAGGCTGGGCTCTGGATGGTCCCAGTGTCACCTCAGGGTGACCCCCTGCTCTGGGGACAATGGGGAGGGCACCACTGGGTTGGCATCTCCCATCCTCATTCCGACGGCTCTGACACTCCACGTGAGCAATCCCAGCCCATTTTTGGGGGTCTGGAGCAGCCCAGCAGCTGATCCTGGTGTGTTCCTGCCCCCAGCCCATCCTGGGAACACTCCTGGCCTGCCCATGGCTAGCAACAACACTGCTAGCATAGCACAAGCCCGCAAGCTGGTGGAGCAGCTGAAGATGGAAGCCAACATCGACAGGATAAAGGTAGGGATTCTTGGGATTCGGTGGCTCTGGGAATGCTGGGAGGTGGTGGGAGCTGGGATGTGGAGCCAGGAGGTGTTTGTGGAGGATGATAAGTGATCCTGGTGGTGCTGGCTGAAGGCAGGGAGAGATGCTCACCCGTGGGATCATGGAATCTGGGAATGGTTTGCTTTGGAAGGGGCCTTAAAGCCCATCTCGTCCCAACCTCCTGGCAGGGACACCTTCCACTATCCCAGCCTGGCCTTGGACACTTCCAGGGGTGAGGAAGCATCACCTGGAGCCCTGTGGAGTGGTGGGAAGGAGTGACTGTCCCCAGGGCATCTCAGCTCCTTGTTGAGAGCCTAAATCCAGGGAGAGAAGTGCTCCAGGGTTGGGATGAGCTCCAGTGGCTCGGGAGCTGCTGCCACGTCTGGAATAAGAGCGAGGTTGGTGGCTGAGGGCAGGAAATGCTGCTGGGGCTGCTCCTGCCTGCAGGGATGCTAAAGTCAAGTGAAGGATGGGTTTGGGGAAGGCTGGGAATGGGAATCCACCCTGCCAGAGCAGCTCAGAGCCCAGGGCTGAGGAGCCAGCCCCAGCAGGGATGTGCTGCCGTGCCTTTGGTCAGCTTCTTATCTCAGACCTGATGCTGCCAGCCCAGCCCTGCTGGTGCCACCTGTCCAGGTGGGATGTCCCCAGCCTGTCCCTAACGCAGGGCTCCTTCCCTTGCAGGTGTCCAAAGCAGCAGCAGACCTGATGGCTTACTGCGAAGCCCACGCCAAGGAGGACCCTCTGTTGACCCCAGTCCCGGCCTCAGAAAACCCCTTCAGAGAGAAGAAGTTCTTCTGTGTGATCCTGTAAACCCCGCAGGAGCCTGACAGGCACTCAGGCCACCCTGAACACTGATGTAGAGTTTTTAGGAATGGGGACGACCTGCTGGTCCGCAGAATTTAAACAAAAATAAGTTAAAAAACACGGCCTGGAAGCTACAGAGATGTGCATGTTTAAAGAACCTGGCCACCTTTGGGGGAATCAGATGATCTGCATTGCGAGGCAAAAGATCTGAAGTCTGTAGAGTTGCCTAGAAAGAGAAAAACAAAAAAAAGAGAAAAAAAACAAAAAAAAAACCCATGTAAAGAATAAATCTATGTCACTTTTCTGCTCATGAAATTGTTTGATTGTTCCATATTTAAAGCACCAGAGCTGTGCTGAGCAAAGTTAACTGCTAAGGATGTGTATAACCTTCTTGGAATGATATTGTTGGTTTCTCTCCAAGCTAATATTTTTGATTTAAGTTGTCAGATATATAGAGACAGGTTAGGTGGCTGTGCTGTTGCTCAATGTTTGGTCTTGTGCTTTTTCATTTCTGGCTGTAGCGTAGCAGGGCGGCCGAGGGGACACTGGCAGCTCCGTGTTCCCAGCAAACCCCACTTGTTACCATTCTCTCTATGGTTAGCTTTGGTTCTGCAAGTAAAAGTGATTCCTGTGTCGTGCTTGGTGCTCCATACCCCTGTGCTGACATTCAGTGGTAGTGCATGAGAGTTTAATTCCATTCATCCGCTCCACTTTTCTTTTCTAGCGTTCGGCACCACGTGCTGGTGGAAGAAGCTGTAGGGAGGAAACTGAGGCGATTCTGAAAGCAAAGGGAGCTCCTGAGATGCCTTAGACGTGCCTGAAATACCTCCTGTGACAGGGCAGGTGCCAGCCCGGGGGCAGGGGGAGCCAGAAATCCGAAAATCAAAGTCGACCGCTTCTTTCCGGGTCTTTCCTTTCTCCTACACCTCTGTGCCTCTGCCCTCCTCGCTTGGTCCTGCTCTTTCCCGGTTCCTGGTGGCACTTGGGGCTGGCCTGGAATGCTGCTCCGTGCTGGGATGTTGTTCAGTGCTGGGATGCTGCTTTGTGCGGGATGTGGCTCCAAAATGGGATGCTGCTCCACCATGGGATGCTGCTCCATGGTGAGATGCTACTCCAAAATGGGATGTGGCTCCAAAATGGGGTGCTGCTCCACCATGGGATGCTGCTCCACTGTGGGATGCTGCTCCATGGTGGGATGCTGCCCCATGGTGAGATGCTACTCCAAAATGGGATGTGGCTCCAAAATGGGATGCAGCTCTGCCACGGGATGCTGTTCCACCATGGGATGCTGCTCTGTGGTGGAATGCTGCTCCAAAATGGGATGTGGCTCCTCCATGGGATGCGGCTCCATGGTGGGATACGACCCCATGGGGGGATGCAGCTCCAAAATGGGATGCAGCTCTGCCATGGGATGCTGCTCCATGGTGGGATAAAGCCCCATGGGGCTGCTCCACCATGGGATGCTACTCCAAAATGGAATGCTGCTCCATGGTAGGATACTGCTCCACCATGGGCTGCTGCTCCATGGTGGGATAAAGCCCCATGGGGCTGCTCCACCATGGGATGCTACTCCAAAATGGAATGCTGCTCCATGGTAGGATACTGCTCCACCATGGGCTGCTGCTCCATGGTGGAATGCTGCTCCATGGTAGGATGCAGCCCCGTGGTGGGATGCTGCTCCAAAATGGGATGCTGCTCCACTGTAGGATGCTGCTGGATGCTGGGATGCTGCTTTTGGTGGGACGTTTCTGCCCCTGTCCGCCTCTCCCATTCCCGCTGTCCCCTCGGCGCGTTGGGAAGGGCCAGGGGAGCAGCTGCAGGATCCGTGGGGCTGTCCCTTCAGGAGGTGCCTGATTCCCTGTTTACACACAGCCTGGGCTCCGTGCCGGGCTGGGGAATTATTCCCAAGTCTTCTTCATCCTCTCTCAGCTCTGGGGGGACACACGCCACGTTTCTGGCCTCTGCTTTGGGTCCATGTTTTTGAGGATGTGGCTTGTCTCTCCTTTCTGCTGCTAAACCCCTCCTGGCTTTCCCCACTCATCTGTCCTCCTGGGAAACTTTGAGAATCATCACCTTGGGAATCATAACGTGGGGATTTATGTACAAAATGAGCTGGGTGTCAGAGAGGGCTTTGGGGGTCTGCGGTGACCCTGCTGAACCAGTTCTGAATCGGGTGTGAGCTCAAAAATCCCTGTGGATCTAGGAGGGCAACAGTCTTTAGGTACCTTTTGGTGACTCTTTCTAGCCCGTCAAAAAGTGCTTTTTGGTTTTTCTACCTTTTCATACTCTTTTTCTAGTTCTTCTACAGAGAAGGCCAGTTGTTCTCACACTGGACTCCAAACTTTTGGCATCTGGGAATGTTTATAAGCCACGAGTAGCCTAGATGGTCCCAGCACTCCCTAATTCCCCCCATTTTGCTCTTTTTACTACAGCTCCCACAGCTTTAGGATGAAGGATGGATGAAGCTGTTAGCTCTGCAGCTGGTTTCACTCTTGGCGTTACCAGGCAGAGATGTAAATACCCCATCCTGGGTTTTGGCTTTTATTTTTAATCTGATTTATTGCCACAGAGAGTGAAGTGCAGCCGGTCTGACCCGGGGCTCCCACCCGACCCCTTCTCAAACACTGCCCTAAAGTGGTTTGTAATAATTTTTTTAACGACTTGCCTATTTTACAACTCGAATTCTTAATAACTTAGATGACGAAATAAACCTGCATGACTACGGGGGAGCGGGGAGGGGGAAATTTTGAATTAACCCAAACTACTCATTGAAGGTGTTTTACATTGCTGGGCTTGATTTTCTGTTGGTTGTGGTGTTGCCGTTGGTGTGCTGCCAGGTATTTCACCCCAGAATTTCTATTCACACAGATCTGCTTTTGTTAGCCAAGCAGAAATCGCCTGCCAAGGTTGTTTCCCCTCCTCACAACAAAAATCCCAGCCATCCCTCCATCCCAGCGCTGGATTTCCAGCCTGGTCTCAAACAACATTCCGCTACCCCCAGGCTTTTAAAGAAAAAAAAATATCTGGAGTACTGGAAAAAGGACTTTTCTTTGTCTGCAGAGGTTGCTGGGAGCAAATCTGCCCATGGTTTGCCAACCTGCCGCCAGCAGGGTTTTGGGGAGGGGGTGGTTGTAGGCGAAAGCCAGTCGTGGTGTAGCGCATCCCCATCCCACGTGGTCTGTGTACTCGTTGGAAAATAAACTTTTGGATTTGTTTCAAGCCTTTGGAGATGATTTTCTGTGCGTGTTGACCTCTGGGGAGGAGGGTTCCCATCCCGGTCGTGGTTGGGTGCTGTTCCCAAGGGGTCTAAGGGGGTTTGCCTCTCAGGGAGGATTTAGCAGGAGTTTTGCTGCCTGTCAAGAAGGGAAAGCGAAGCCTCTTGGGTTTTCAGCAGCTTTTTGTTTCCTTGGGATGAGCCAGGTCAGGAGAGAACAGGCTCTTTCAGGGTGGGATGTTGCTCCTTGCTCCAAAATTTGGAGACGCGTAAAATTTCCAACTTCATTGTCCATCCATTCTCTCCTCTCTTTCCTTCTCCTCCCAGCCCTGGGAGTCAGCACAGGAACAGGACCAGAGGAGCCATGGAGATGCTCCAAGGGCTGGAGCTCCTCTGCTCTGGAGCCAGGCTGGGAGAGCTGGGAATGTTCATCTGGAGAAGAGAAGGATCCAGGGAGAGCTCAGAGCTCCTACCAGTGCCTAAAGGAACCTTGTAAAGAAGGACAGATTTTTAAAGGGCCTGGAGTGACAGCAAAAAGGGTTTTAAACTAAAAGAGGGTTGATTCAGACTAGATGTGAAGAAATTTTTGAATGAGGAGAGTGGTGAGGCCCTGGCACAGGGTGCCCAGAGAAGCTGTGGCTGCCCCTGGATCCCTGGAAGTGTCCAAGGCCAGGCTGGACAGGGATTGGAGCAACCTGGGATAGTGGAAGATGTCCCTGCCATGGTAGAGGGTGGAATTGGATGTGCTTTAACGTCCCTTCCAACCCAAACCACTCCAGGATTTTGTGATTCCACGATTCTTACTCATTCTACTGCCAAAACACCTCCTGATCACAGAATCAATCATACTCTGCTCCCACCAAATTCTCCACATCCTGAATTTTCCCTCTGGTTTCCCAGGACCCTCACGGGTGAGTGTTTTCCCAGCAAAGCAGCAGGACACAGTGTGAGGCTGCTTGGCCTCAGCTCATTCCTGGGGCTGGGGACAAGGTGGCACCGTGGGTTCTGCAGTGAAACCACCAGCGCTGAGCCCAGCGTGGATCTGTGCAGGCATTCCAGTTTCCCCATCACCCTGACGAGCAGCAAGACCAACTCCCAGCCCCTCCATCCTTTCCCGTGTCCATCAGAGCAGCTCGAAAGCAAAATGGTGTCACCGGCAAGCAACGAGCCAAGTCTCTCCTCGCCTGCCAGGCAGCTCAGCTGTTCCGAACCTCGCTGGCTCCTCTCCAGCTCCGACGCTTGCTCCCTTCCATCCTCACCTCCCCAGGCTTCAGCTCGGAGCAGCAGCACCTCGGAGCCAGCAGCATCTGCCGAGCGGGAGGAGGTGTGGAGCATCCGTGGAGACCGTGGGCGAAATGCTGCTCCCTGCGCTGCTGCCAGCCCTGCCGCCCGAGCCAAGCCCTGGCCGGCTCCCTAATGACAATAAACCCATCTGCACTAATTGCGTTCATTAGCCGCAAGCGCGGTAGCTCTGCAGCGCGGAGAGGAGAAGCACGAAGCCTCCCAGGGATGGGTTTGCCCCGGGTGGTGCTGCAGGGAGGGTTGGAGCCGCCAGGGAACGGGGATGATCCTCAGGTGCAGGGTGGGATCCAGGGATGGGTGGGGAAGAGCTGTTCTGAGGGCGATCAAGGCAGGGAGGGGTGGAGAGTGGAGGTTCACTGCCTCCGTCCTTGTCACTCTTGGTGGCATGGACAATACGCGACACTCGTGCGGCTGAGGGCACTGCGGGGATGGTTCCAAGCTCCTGTTAGCCGTGCTGGAGTTGTGCCTTTCCTGCTCACTTGCCTGGCACTGCTGGCACACCTGTGGCTCCAGCTGGGAGGTGGGAGAGGGACACTTCCTCAGGAACTGCAGTGACAGGACAGGAGTAACGGGTTCAAACGGAGAGAGGGAGGTTAGGTTGGGTATTTGGAATTCTTGGCTGGGAGGGTGGTGAGGCCCTGGCACAGAGTGCCTAGAGAAGCTGTGGCTGCCCCTGGATCCCTGGCAGTGTCCAAGGCCAGGCTGGACAGGGTTTGGAGCAGCCTGGGACAGTGGAAGGTGTCCCTGCCATGGCTGGGGTGGGACTGGATGAGCTTTAATATCTCTTCCAACCCAAATCATTCTGGGATTCTGGAATTCCATGGAAGCTGAAGGAGGCTGATTTGACAGGCAGTCCCTGCCCTCCTTAAACCAGGCAGAAGCTGGAGGAGATCCATCAGATGGGAGAGGAATGGTCCTAAAGGGAAAGGAAGGCAGAAGCCCCTCTGTATCCCCCTGGGCACACGGGAGGGGGATGGCTCATGCCGGTGCCATCCTGCAGTGCCGGTGCCAGCTGGAGCGCTGGGAAGGGCTGGCACGGAGGGAAATGTCACCATGAATATCGCACCGGCTCGTCACGCTGTCAACGGCGCGTCTGCGAAGTGCCACCGCAGCCACGCGGGGGCGGCGGGACGGGGGCGGTGCTGCTGCCAGCCCGAGCTCATCGCCTTCTCCGGGGAGAACCAGCCGGGACAACAGCCCTGCAACGGGCAGCCTTCACCTGGCGGCTCCCCAGTGCTCCCCAGTACAGCTCAGTGCTCCCCAGTGCTCCCCAGTACAGCTCAGTGCTCCCCAGTGCTTCCCAGTACAGCTCAGTGCTTCCCAGTGCTCCCCAGTCCCGCTCAGCGCTTCCCAGTACAGCTCAGTGCTCCCC
>VZRM01005542.1:964681-992684 GCA_013397955.1 Grantiella picta
GGCGGGCGTTCCTCTCCTTCCGGTGCGTGCGGCGCTGTCGGCGCGGCCTGGGCGGGGAGGCGGCGCCGGGATCGGGATCGGGATCGGATTGGGATCGGGGCCGGCACCGGGACCATGTTCCGCCGCAAGCTCTCGGCGCTCGACTACCACAACCCCGCCGGCTTCAACTGCAGGGGTGAGGGGCTGCGGGGCAGGGCGGGCAGGCTTGGAGCAGCCTGGGATAGTGGAAGTGTCCCTGGGCATGGCAGGGGTGGGATGGCATAGGCCTTAGGGTCCCTTGGCACCCAAACCACTCCATGATTCCATGGCTAAAGCTCATCCAAATATCCCAGCTGGGTTTGGAGGGAGCGGTGAAACCGCAGAGCTGTGACTNTGCGTGCGGCGCTGTCGGCGCGGCCTGGGCGGGGAGGCGGCGCCGGGATCGGGATCGGGATCGGATTGGGATCGGGGCCGGCACCGGGACCATGTTCCGCCGCAAGCTCTCGGCGCTCGACTACCACAACCCCGCCGGCTTCAACTGCAGGGGTGAGGGGCTGCGGGGCAGGGCGGGCAGGCTTGGAGCAGCCTGGGATAGTGGAAGTGTCCCTGGGCATGGCAGGGGTGGGATGGCATAGGCCTTAGGGTCCCTTGGCACCCAAACCACTCCATGATTCCATGGCTAAAGCTCATCCAAATATCCCAGCTGGGTTTGGAGGGAGCGGTGAAACCGCAGAGCTGTGACTTGTTCTGTGTGAGCTCTGTCACAGTGATTGTGTCGTTTGGCTGAGCGGCCCTGAGTGCCCCACAGCCCGGGAACTGGGGATTGCAGCTCCCGAGCAATGGGATTTTGGGGTCAGCAAGCCAGAGTGAAACATTTCAACAATGAAAGGAGGAAACGTTTATGTCGTGCTTTTTCAGAAGCGTTTGGTTTGATGTTACATGTATCGTGTTTGTCCAGAAAACAAAGTTAGAAACTTTATTTTTCTGTTATTTTTCTACCTTTCTTTTTGTGCTTGATAAGTTACAATTTCATTCCCAATAAAACAGTCTGTTGGCTGATGCCTTTTAATGAGGTCAGTCAGTTTGAAAAATCAAAAAATGCTCTGATTTTTGGTCAGAGAATACACTATTTTAGTGGGTTTACTATATATATATTTATAGCTAGCTAGCTAGCTTTGTGTGGGTGGTTTTAATGGTAAAAGTGCTCAGCGGCATCAGGAGTCATATGAATGGGATCAAAACTTAAAATATTGCTTCATTCCTCCTTTGTTTCCTTCTCCCCACAGATGAAACAGAGTTCAGGAATTTCATTGTCTGGCTGGAGGACCAGAAAATCAGACACTACAAGATTGAGGACCGAGGGAATTTGAGGAACATCCACAGTGATGACTGGCCCAAATCCTTTGAGAAGGTATTTCCTTGCTCCAGACGAGGGCTGGTGCAAATGATCTTTAACAGCTGCTGTGGCTGTAGAACAGAAATAACTCAGAATATTTTTTCCTGTTGCTGAACTCTTACATTTCCAGGAATTTAAATATATCGTTGAAGCCAAACTGGGGGAGTTGATGACAATGGGAGAATTTTGTACATAGTTTTCCCTCAGCTTTGTTTGTTCAATGGGTGGAGTACCTATCCTTGTCTGGGTTTTTTTTTGCCTGATTTGATTCAGCTCCTGAAGCAGAAAGAAGTCTGACTGCAAATAAACACATATTTTCTGCATTAATGCTTCTCCTGTCTCAAAAGGAAGGTGGATGAGGCTCCTGCAGGCCTTGCCAGCATGTGGGGGAAAGCTCCTGCAGCTCATCCCTGCACCTCCTGTCATTCCAGATGGATTTTTTGGATCCAGCTGGACTCTTGGTGATCTCCTCTGTGCTCCTGAGCATTTTGGAGTCACCACAAGGCTCTTGAGCTCTTCCTCTTGGTTCCCATTTCCCTTGTCTGTAATTCCCAGTGCCTGTTCATCCCTCCTTTTCTTCCCCTGGAGTCACTTGCTGTGCTCAGTGCCCAGGCTGTTTTGGCTTGTCTGGGTGCAGTCTCACACTGAAAAAACATTCATTAAAAAGAAAATGCTGCTGCCAAATGTCAGGCTTGAGTTGGAGGTGGATTGGGACACTCCAGCATGTCCTAGATGGATCAGATGCCACAGCAGGAATTTCACTGTGACCGTTCTTGTCAATTAATATTTTCTGTGAGGAAAATTACTGTTCACACAACACTCCTGTGCTCCCAACTGATTCATCCAGGTGGCTAAAACCCATTTGTTTTCTCTCCTTTTTGCTCCTCAGTACATGAAAGATGTGAACTGTCCTTTCAAGATACAGGAGCGACAAGAAACGGTGGATTGGCTGCTTGGCTTGGCTGTGAGGCTGGAATATGGAGATAATGGTATGAGGGGATTGATTTAATACTTCCAAATGGGAGGGGAATGGGGGATTTTGATTGATTTCATGTATTTCCAGGATGGTTTGGGTTGGAAGGGACTTTGAAGATCATCCAGTCTATGGGCAGGGATGCTTTCTACTATCCCAGGTTGCTCCCAGCGCTGTCCAGCCTGGCCTTGGACACTGCCAGGGATCCAGGGGCAGCACAGCTTCTCTGGGCAACCTGTGCCAGGGCCTGCCCACCCTCCCAGCCAGGAGTTCCTTCCCTTTGGTTTGCAGGCACTTTGCAGCATTCCCAGTGCAGGGTCACTCCCTCTGTTCCTTGGAGCATCCATCCCATGTCCCACTGAGCTCAGAGTCAATAGAAATAAAACAAAATAATGGAATATTTATTATCCAAGAGCTGCTGTCCCTGTGCTGTGGGACAGCTCCATCCACTGCCATGTGCAGCCTTCCTGGGAGCCTTGCTAGAGCTGGGAATGTGTGGGCAAGGAGCCAAACGTGTCCTCTCCTCCTCGAAACATTCCTGTATTTCCTTGCTCTTTTCTCTGGAGAATCACAGAGGGATTTGGATTGAAAGGAACCTGTAAAGACCTTTTAGTCCAATATCCAGCCAGGCCAGGTTGCTCCAAGCCCCATCCAGCCTGACCTGGAACTCTTCCACAAAGGACATCCTGCACTTGTGCAGGTGGCTCAGGTAGCTCTTCAGCAGGTCAGGATTCTCCTTCAGCTGGGAGAGCAGCCTGGAGGTCTTGCAGGAGCATCCAGGACGCTGGAAGGCACCGGGCAGGCAGCATGGTGACAGGGACAGAGGGACCTCAGGCCACCCCTGGAGAAACTCAGGCCTGGCTGGGCTGCCCCAGGGAGCAGCTTGTGTGGGAATTGTGGAATGCTTTGGGTTGGAAGGCTCCTTAAAGCCCATCTCATTCCAACCCCCAGCAATGCTTGGTTTTCTCCTCAGTGGCCAGGACCCACCTGAGCCTGCTGGGGCTGGACAAAGGCTGGGAAGGACTTTCCTTGTCCCCTGTCCCCTGTCACCACCGTCCTGCCCTGCACCTTTTTCCTGCTGAGGTGGCGCCCAAGGAGAAGCAGCAGGAGCAGCAGGCCCAGGGCTGGGATGCTCCAGCACAGCAGCTCGGTGGTGGTGATGCCCCTGTGGGCACTGCCCTTGTCCAGCTCCAGGGGAGGCACATCCCACACCAGGGTGGCCCAGGCGGGTCTGCAGGAGCGAGGATTGCTGCCGGGGTAGAAACAGCTGAGCCCGAGGGCCACGAACAGGAACTGCTCCAGGCTGGGCATCCCTGCTCAGGACATCCCTGTGGGGCACCTGAGCTCTGCAGGGTGGGGACAGAGCTGTCACCCCCACTCTGTCACCAGAGGTGCCGTGGTGTCACAATGATGTGACATCAGCAGTGCCCCACCTGCTCCTAACGCCACTAAGAGCCACCTTCTCTTTGGAAGGAATAAAGTACTTTATTTTATTTTCCTTTGGAAGGAATAAAGTAAAACACCAAAGTGCTGCTTCTCCATTACCCTTTGGAATAAAGCACTCCCTTTACTTAATCCTGTAATTCCAATTTTTTTTAATCCCCATTTAAAGCTTTGGAAAGGCAGAGAGCTGAGCATTGACATGAACAGCTTTGCTCTCTAAATCATAATTTCTCATTGTAGGTGAGGGAGAAATAGCAAGATGCCTTAAAAGATTCACACTATTTTTGTGAAGTTCTCATCAAATTCAGACAATGTCAAAGGTATCTTTCACTTTAAAAAAAAATAAAACTCAATTTAATGTGATTGTTTTCACCCTGTACTCAGAGAAACTGTTTCTCTTCAGCTCCCATGGGACTGGAGCAGCATAATTGCATTTGTTATTTTATTTCTGGATATAGCCAGTCCCGTTGTAGATATTTATCCCCTTCTCCCTGTGGGATTGCCATTATGAGAACTTACTCTGAAGTGTATTAAATGCATTATATTTAGTACTGCATTTATTCAGAGAAGCTATTCTTAGACCCCTTTTTTTTTTTTTAACAACAAGTAGATGTGGAACCCTTGGGAACTAGGACAAGGTTATGAAAAAGTAGAGTTAAATCTCCCCAATCACAGCAGTTCCATTTCCTTGTAGAGAGAGTGGGAATACAAATGTAATTACTGGAGGCAAAATAGCCAAAGTGCTGTTTCTCCCATTACCATGAATTCCTGCAGGGCTGAGCTCTGCCCAAGACAAGGGTGGGATATAAATAAATACCTGTGATCTGCAGAGCTGCTGCTCAGTCCCTCGTGGTTGGCAAAATGAGCTGTTTGTTCCTTGGGGTTGTGGGAAGGAGGAGGAGGAATCAGGAGATTCCACCCTCAAAAAACATGGAAAACCCCTGTGTGGGCTCAGCTGAATTCTGCAGTCTGTGAAACAAATCCTGAGCCTGAAATGTTTCATTTGCTCATCAGGACCAACATCATCCCCTAATTCAGCCCTGATGATCTTCGTGTTTGCCTCTTCCCTTTGCAGCTGATAAGTACAAGGATTCCACCCCTGACGGTGCTAAAAACACTGACAACACAGCAAAAAACGCAGAGCCGCTGATTAACCTGGATGGTGAGTTTGTCACAACCTCAATTAAAATTTTTAAAGCCTCATTTAAAGCTCTGGGAGGGCAGAGAGCTGAACATTGACACGAACAGCTTTGCTCTGTAAATTTTAAGTACTTATTGTAGGTGAGGGAGAAATAGCAAGATGCCTTAAAAAATAAAAATATCCAAGCAAACACGATGGCATGCTGGTTGCTTCCATGCTGTCAGGAATTTCATGTTGTCTCAGTCTTCCCAGCTGTTCCTGTCATAATAATTTCAATTTTTTTTTTCTTTTGCCTGCTTGGCGCAGTCACAATAAATGGAAGTGGTGGGAAAGAGCTGCTAAAACCATTCCTAAATCTGCCATTCCTCCATCACCATAAAAGCAGGAATTGATCCTGCCCTCACTCAGAATCACAGTTCTGCTCTGCAGTGATAAAAATACACAAAAGGGAATATCTGCCTGTAATTTGCTTTATTTCCAAAGACTTTACCTGGTTGTGTAGCCCAGTGCTGACTGTTCTGTAGTCAGATTATTTCCTCACTCCTGTGTTTCCATGACCTTGGAATCATGGAATTGAGGCTGGACAAGCTCTCTAAAATCATCAAGTTCAGCAATTGACTCAGCACTGCCACATTCACCACTAAATAATGTCCCCAAGTGCCACATCTTTGGTTTTGATCACTTCCAGCCATGGTGAGGAATTGCCCATCCTTCAGAGCAATCCAATACCACGGAGTAAGGATGCCTGGAATCAGTTAAACCAGCATTTCTTTTTAATGATAATCCTTATTTTTTCCAGTGAATAATCCTGATTTCAAGGCTGGAGTGATGGCTTTGGCTAATCTGCTTCAGATCCAGAGACATGATGATTACTTGGTGATGCTCAAGGTGAGTTTCACACTTTTCTCACCTCCTTTTTTTCCCTTCTTTTCCCCAGTGCCTGCTGTGTGTTCATAGCTTGAGGTGCAGTTACTGCTACCTATGAATTTTTTGGCAAAAATAGGGAAAAAACCCCTCATCTCTGTGTCTTTTCAAGCAGATAAGAACACAGGAGATAAATAGTGGAAATTCAGGCAGGGAGGATTATCCTGGGAAACAATTTTAGTTGAGTTCCTTAGGGAACATCCTCAAAGCAGAAGGTTCTATTCCAGTGCTAGAAATTAAGAAAAACTTGAAAATACAGAAGTTAATGATGCCAAGAATATTTAAAAACAATATTTAAAAACAACAAGGGAGGAGCCACAGTTAAAAGTTTCCTTCTTTTGGTCCTGTGAACTCTTTACTCCTTGTCATTATTCAGTTTAATTTAATTCTGGCAACTAATTAATGCTTTTAAATGCACTCAGTTGGCTAATTAATTTTCTAAACCATCTTCTTTATGCCTTTGAGAAAATTTCTGACTTTCTGGTGGACCTCAGTAGATTTTGGATCAAACCCATGCTGTATTTTTTAAATAAAAAATACATTCTTGATGAGAGTGTAACAATCCCAAGTCCCTACTTGATCATGGCATAATATGGGAATAAGCTGAATTTTGTTTGGCATTAAAATCAATGCATCTCATCCATCCAACCCTGACCAAAAAACACCTCAAAACCCCACAAAAATCAGTGAAAAGGGATGTCAGGTAGGGAGGGGAGACCCTGGGAATGATGATGTTGAGGATTTGCAGCATAAATGAACTCAGCTCTTACCAAAATTCCTTCAGGTCTTCTCACAGGGCTGGCAGACTTTACTGGGTGCATCAGTCTATAAATGCTGCATAATTTTGTTTACAGTTCTGTCACTATTTCTACACTTTCAGTCTCGCTTTTTTTCAGACAGATTTGGGCAAAACCAGCCTGAATTTTCTCGCTTTTAATTCCAGTAAGAGGAGATTCCTGCAGTGAAAATCCACGTTACAGAGACAATGCAGAGCTGGGGTTTGGGTTGAGATGATGATAGGAGAAGGTGTCAGTTAAACTCCTGAATTCTGCACCACCATAAGCAGGTTTTCAGGGAATTTGTCATCCCTATCCAGGCTTGGACACTTGAGAATGAATGTTTTGGAAGAGCCAGAGGGTGCAGGCATAGCACAGACATCTGGCCAGAGTGAGCAGACATTCAGAGCCCCATTTTCATCATTTAAATCTGGAAAGTTGATCAGAAAGCATCTGTGGGACACAGTTGGATATCCATTTTCTAATGCCAGAGGCACTTGGAATTCTCTTAAACAAGGTCTGGTTTCACTGCTGGAATTCAACTCCCCATCAAATCATTCTTTTTTGTCCAGGCCACTTCCTCCAGTGAAAGATTTCTAGAAATATTTAATGCCAACTTTCTGGTATCAGCTCAACTTTAATCCTGACCAAAACTGGGAGAAATCCTTGGGGGAGAAATGCAGAGCTGCTTCTGTCACATTTGGCTGCTCGTCAGGGAAAATCTGAGGAATGTGGTTGACAGAGCCAGTTCTTCTTTCCTGTGCCAGTCTGCCTGCATGGTATTCCTGCAGTTATTTTTGGAGGCATTTGGAGCTGTAGGGATCAGTAACTGACAGCTCTGATAGGATTTCACCCCATGTGCTGCAGCCAGGGACAAGAGATGAGCACCAGGATTGTCAAAGTCAAGGCTTGTTCTTGTTCCCGAGGCTAAAATTAATTTCTTTCTGTGCTCAGTCTTCTCCAAACCTGCCTAGGAAGGTTTCTCTGCATATGGGAGGTGGTTTAGCACCTCCTAAAATCTGCTGTCAGCAGGATTTCCTTCCCAAAACAGGATTTCCTTCCCGGAGAAGCTGCTCTGCTGCAGCGTTAAACCTGTGAGATCTCAGCACAATGAGATTGCTGCTGCTGCTTTGGGCTTGTGAGCAGCTTGTCTTGGAATCATGGATTTGTTTAGGTTGGAAAAGAGCTTTAAATCATCGAGCCAAACCATCCCCCAGCACTGCCAAGGCCACCGCTGCCCCATGTCCCCAAGTGCCACATCCACAGGGCTTTTAAATCCCTGGATTTTTTAAGTCCAGGGATGGGTTCTTCACTGTGAAACCCTTTCCAGTGCCTGTCCACTCTTCTCATGAAGAGATTTTCCCTAATATCCAATCCAAACCTCCCCTGGCACAACCTGTGGCTGTTTCCTCTTGTCCTGTCCTTGTTCCCTGTGAGAAAACCCAGATCTCCCCCCAGCTCCTCCCTCCTGTCACCTTCCTGAGCCTCCTTTTCTCCAGGTTGAAAATCCCAAGCTTTCCGGGCTATTCCTTGTATTTTGCAGCTCCTGTCCCAGCACTGGCAGGAATTAATGGTGTGAAATTAATGTCCTTTTCACTTCTGCTTAAGATGTTTTTCCACACCTGGCTAAGATCCTACGTGCCAAGATTATTCCTAAATGGAAAGCTTTAAGGGCTGAAAGAGTTTTCAAAAAAAAAATCTCACACAAAACTAGGTTTGAGGTTATCATTTTGGCTCCTTTTCCCTTGGAATTACTGAGAAATACCTCAAGGCATGAATTAATTCCTGTCCCCTTTCCCTGTTTTTCCCAGGCCATTCGGATTCTGGTTCAGGAGCGCTTGACTCAGGATGCCATCGCCAAGGCCAGCCAGTCCAAGGAGGTTTGTACACACACTGCACGTGGCCAGGGTTAATTATTCCCAGTTAATTAACGAGGATAAAGGTCTGTCCCCTCAGTCAGAACCAGTTCTGTTCCAACATTTCATTTAGGAGGCTGCTGGGAGCTTCCTTTATCCTCCCTGTCCTGATTCCATCAGATCCGGGGGGTTGTGGAGAGCAGTTTACAAAGCTCTTTTTGTTGCCTTTGGATACAAATACACCTGTGTGAGATCTCATGGAATAGCTCTCCCCTGAGGTGTTTTCCAGAGGATTATCCTGTGAGTGTGATAAGAAATGCATGACTTGGCTTTTCCTTGGAATTTTGGCTGCAGAAACAGGTTCAGCTATTCCTTGTATGGAATATTTTGCTTCATATGGACACCTCGTATGTGTTCAAGGAATGGGATGTTGGAAATCAAACTCTTCCCTCCTCTCTGCCCCAAAAAATAAGAGATGGTGAGGGAAACTTCTGCCCTTAAAACTGAGATTTTTGCAGAATTCTTTGCTAACCACAAGCTGTCTGTTGGGAAGATGTTCCAGGGGATGACTGTGGGTTTTCAGTTTGTCATTCCTTCAGCATTCCACTTCTCCAGCATTTGGGAAAGGCTGGGAAAGGCAACCTCACCTGCCCCGAAGGTGTGTGAGTATCCCTGCTAAAGCAGCTGGATCGGCTCAAAGAGCCCAAATTTCTTTCTTTTTTTTTTTTTTTTTTTTTTTTTTGGCAGCTGCTCACAATAGTCCATGATTTATTTATTATCATCATCCTGCTGATGGTGTTTTTCCAAGTGGGAATCACAGGTGCTCCGAGTTGCTGGAATTGCCAGAAACTTTGGGAGAGCAAATCAAAGCTTTGGACTTGTAAATCCACAAAGCTGTTGAAAAATCAGGAAAATAGGGAAGCAGCTGAGGCTGTTGTCTTCGTTTTGGGTTCTGTAATGTTAATAAAAAGTGGCTTTTAGTTGGTGTTTTCATAGCTGCACAGCAGGGATCAAAATGGGATTTTCTTGGAGGAACAGGGAATTTTTTTCCTGCCAGGGAGTTGTTCATATCTGATGCGTCTTCAAAGCATCATGAGGGCTGAGATGTCTCTTTTCTGTGATGTGATCTGGGAGTTTATTCTCCTTAGGAATGCCACATTCCAAGGGATGTGGAGAAAAGGTGGAAAATCTGTGCCAGCAGAGTCCATCAGCATCATCACGTGCCAGGGGAAAGAAGGAAATACCTCCAACCAGAGGGGATGGCTGGGTTGGGAATAAAAAGAAAGAAAAATTAGATTAATTATTCTGGTTTTGACTGGTTGTTAATGGCCGTTTATTTGTGCATCATTCATAAACAAACATTTTTAGGGAATGAGGGTGGAATTGAAGTTGTCTGTGTAGTTCCAAGTGCAAAGGTGCTCTTTATTTGGCTTTATTCCCTGTTTGAAGCTGCTGCACAGAGCACTGTGAGCTGGTTGGATTTGTAGGATGGGCTGGGGGGATTCCAAAAAGGATCAAGCTTCCCAAAAACTTACTGAGGGTAGGGAAAGGATCAAATTTCCCAAAAAGGATCAAACCCAGGGAGTGTGGGAAGAAGGGAGAATAAGGAATTTGCTGCTGCCAGGTGACACTGAAGGAACCTCGGGGAACTCATCCACACAGAATTGGGAGGGACAAAAAAAAAAGACAAAAAAAGGCACAATTTTTCCTGCTTGTGTGACTCCCAGGCTGGCAAGGGAGTTCTTTGCAGCCTTAAGTACAAACCTCATTTCTTAAAAAAATCAATGTAGGAAATCTGATATTTGTGGAATCTTTCTGGAGTGGCATTAGTTGCATTTTTATCACCAGTTTTGACAGTGGAGATGGATTTTTAAGACTGCAGTTGAACGTGGATTTTACTGTAGAGGCCATGGAAAAACCCCACTTTTTGAAAATGAGTTGGAGCCACCAGTTTGTGTTTAATGTGTGTTTTGACAAACTCAGATTCTTCTTTTTTTTTCCATGTGTATAAAAGCCTTTAAAGGAAATGCTCACTGTCTAAAAGCTTTCCAGCCCCATCACTGCAGAAATTAGTGGTATTGAACTCCAGGGTTTTTCCTGTGCCAAATACAAGGCTTTTAGCTAATGCTGAAAAAAAAACTTACTGAGGGTAGGAAAAGCAAATTCTAGGATTTGGAATGTTTAAATCTAATATTAAGTGCATGTTAAAGCTCCCTGAGTAATGATTTGGTGTGACCACTCCTGTGCAGCTGGAGAGGGCGAAAGGAAACAGAACAATGCTCAGAAATGACCACTAATAAACTTTGCCTTGGAGTATTTTAATAGAGAAAATGTCTAGCAAATGGAATATTTTGCTTCATTCCTAAGCTTAACACTCGAGCAGATGCTTCTGGTGATGTGAGCTCAGCAAAACTTGATTGCAGAGAGTTTCTGCAGCTCTTTGCAATCTTTGCATCAAGCCTGGCAGCTGTTGAAAGGCAGAACTTTTTAAGAAACCCAGTTTTGTTTTCCTGGGAAGCTGCTGGATTGGGGGATGGCTCCCAGTGCTGCTGTTAGCCTTTTAAGGATTGAATGCAGGCTCTGTGTATCCAATGGGGGATTCTGAAAGCAGGAAGATTTTGCTTTATTAACACTCTGGGTTTGGTGTTTCAGGACACAAAGGGAATTATTTAATCAACCCCAGTGACATTTTTATATAAGCAAACCCCGTATTTCCCCCCTCCAGCTACCTGCTGAAGTGCTTGATTTTATTTACGTGCAAAATGACATTTTTAAATGTGGTTCTTTTTCTTTTCCCAGGGTCTGCCTGTTGCTCTAGAAAAGCACATTCTTGGATTTGACACGGGAGGTGAGCACTGCTCCTTAATGTGACTTTTAAATGGGAATGTTTGCCTTTGACAAAGTTATTACTGTCAGACCCAGGGCTGATGTGGACAGTAAAAAACCCTGGAGTGGAAAGAATTCCTCCCTCCCAGCTGGTTATTTACAAGCACTCCTGAGCGTTTTGGGTTTGGAACAGCAAAGCCTAAATCCAAATTGTTGGGAATATGTTTAAATAACAGCTTTTAATGGCAGCCCAAGGAATGCATCCTGCTGTTTGTAAATCCTGCTGCCACCAGCAGAGGACATCTGTGCTGCTTCCACGGATTTGAGCTGCCTCTTTTCCCTAAAATCCCGTGCAGGCAGCTCACGTTGGTGTGACCTGATGGATCCTTTATGAGGAGCAGCCAGGTGACCTGGAATCCCACAGGTCTGGCTTCACTTTTGCTCCATGTCCCCTGGAATGTTTCACTCCAACCTTCCAGCTGGAGGTTGGGATGAGATGATCCTTAAGGTCCTGCCAACCCTGTGATTCCCTGATTCTCTGACCCTGAGCTGCAGGAAGCTGAGGGAAGGTTTGGAGGTCGCCTCATCCCTCTTGAGCAGCAAGGAAAATTGTTCCCAATTTCCAGCCTGGAAACCACCAGCAGCAACAAAGCGCAGAGCGTTAAAACTTCCTTAAATCCCTGCTGTGAGCTGAAAATTATAGATAAAATGATGGATAAAATGCAAACTCCTCTCTCTGCCCTCCCCCAGATGCTGTTATCAACGAAGCTGCCCAAATCCTCCGCCTGCTGCACATCGAGGAGCTGCGGGAGCTGCAAACCAAAATCAACGAAGCCATCGTGGCTGTGCAGGCCATCATTGCTGACCCCAAGACTGACCACAGACTGGGAAAAGTGGGGAGATGAAGGGAGAAAAGGTTTTTAGCCCTTGTGTGTACTTAGTGCAATTAGGAACCACCCACAGATCCCACTCTGGCATGCAGTTCGAAATGGGATTATTTTCCTGTTTGGAAAGAAAACAGGAAATTGAATTCTGACTTCTGATGAGTTATCAGGGGATTTTTTTTTCTTTAAATAAATGAAATTGAGGAAAACAGACACATTGTTCTGTGAGCTCTCAATTGGCAAATAGGACGTTTTTGGGTTTTTTTTTTAATTTTTGTCTCTTTTTCATTGTGTTTGGCTTTGTGCTGAGGGGAATGTTACATAAAATCCTCTTCTGCTGAGGTCCTGCCCTACAAACAGCTTGCTCCTGGGCTTGCTTGCTGCTTCCCTATGCTGAAATATTCCCCTGCCACTGAAATACTGAAAAACTAAACCCAAAGGGAAACTTAAACCAACCTTTTTTTATTCCATTATTGAAGTAACCTAGAAAAAGTGAAGCATTACAAGGTAACTGGTATTTCTGAACATGTATTGGTCTACACTGGGTAGGTCTAGGAAGGCACTTGGAAGATCCAACAAGCATGAACAGATCAATTCTAGCATATTCTTCTAATATAAATACTAAAAGACATGCATGGAGGCAGTGGTGAAAACACAGAATCATCCTCTGGAAAAATCTTCAATGCCTTTGCCACATCCCATCCCTGTTCTGCAGGATTTTGGAGCAAACACAGTCTCTGTCTTCAGGGCTGTTTGTTATTTACACCCAGCAATTTACTGCATCCAAAGCTTCCCATAGGCATTTAATTGTTTTTTGGATAAAAGGACCTCTTGGTCAGATTGTCAAAACTCTGAAAAATGAAACTATTCTTCTTCCAATAAAATAAAAACGCTGGAGTAAAAAAATCTAAATTTTAAATCTTGCATGAGCAAGAGTTCGACTTGTAGCCTGAGCTTCCCAGGACCACTTTTTTTTTGTGAGATCTCAATGTTTTCCACTTGGTAAAAAAATACAGTAGTAAAGTCTTGAGGTATAACTATAAAAAATACTTGGTAATCTTTTGCAGGAAAGCAGGGCACTTCACTGGCCTGGGTGAAGGAGTTTTCCCCTTTATATGCAGTGACAGTTTTCTGGGTCTGAAATTCTTCTGGGTGCAAAGATGTTGTTGTTTCCTTGAGATTGGAGTTACTTTTTCCTTGCTGCAGGGAGAAATGGAGATTTTGAGTGTGTCAGGCACTGAGCAGCCATCAGAATTCACAAGGGGATGGGTTTTGGGGGAATTTTACCTCCTGGGCAGTAGGGATAAACTGCTGTTATTCCATAGAGGTGGGATCGCTGCTCTGGAAGATACTCATCAGTGAAGGAGCCCGTTTCTTTATTTACAGCTATCACCCCATCCCTGGGGAAAAAAAGGGAGAGAAATGTTGTAGTCACCTATGAAATTTGGGATTTTTTCCCCCTCTCTGTGTGTGTTTAAGAGCAGGCAGCTGAAAAGCTTGCTCTGAACACCTGCAGGACAAGTGGAAAGAAATTTGCCTCGTAAAATCCCCCACCATCTCATTCAGCGCATTTCTCTGCGGTGATGCAGCCACAGAAAAGAGCCTTCCAAGGAGAGATTATCTCCCTGAGAGTCTCCTCCAAGCGTGGCAAGCTCTTAAGTGTTTGTTGTAATCCGAGATTGGATGGGAGTTGTGAGAGCTTCCAGCTGGAGTGGGAGTAGAGGCGAATTCCTGATGCCGAGGCAGAGGGAACGGCTGAGGACAGGCTCTTTCCTTCGACCTGATCTAGATCCAGAGACTTGAGCCAAGTTTAGTTTAAAAAAAAAAACCCAAACCACTGTTTCTGTGAGTTTGGGAAGGAGTTGGGCTTGTGGCTAAACAACTGCTCCGTGCTGAGATTTACAAGCAGGAGTTGCTGGAGCCACACTCAGCTCTCCAGAGACCCTCTGGGGAGGCTTCAGGATTTAGGATTCCTCTCAGGGAGGGGAGCTCAGCATTCCCAGCCTTGCAGGGGTGGGTTTTGCCTCACTCACCGTCTCCAGTCTGTGTGGTAGAAGTGGTTGGCATAGCTGATGATGCTGAAGGGGTAGTTGAGGTTGCTCTGGATGAGGCGCCGGCCTGTGCCGTCCGGGAATGTGCATTCCAGGTGCTTGGTGCCTGTTCAAACACAAGAGACTTGCCAATCCCACTGAAAATGCCACAGCAAATACGTTCTTTGTATTTTACAGAGTCACAGGGATCATCCGGTTCGGCTCCTGTCCCTGCACACACACCCCAACAATCCCACTGTGTGCATCCCTGAAAGTGTCCAAACGCTCCAGGAGCTCTGGCAGACCCAGCACCCTCTGGGGGAAGAGCCTTTCCCTGATTTGGTCCATTTTGAAAGAGCTTGTCAGCCCAAAGATGTAGAATCATAAACTTCAGGTTGGAAAAACCCTCTTAAGTCCAAGCATTTTCCAAGCATTTTCCAGCACTGCCAAGGCCACCACTGCTCCATGTCCCCAACTGCCACATCCACAGGGCTTTTAAATCCCTCTAGAGATGAGGACTCCACCACTGCCCTGAGAACAACCTTTTCCATGAAGGAATCTTTCCTAAAATCCAATCTAAACCTCCCCTGGAACAACAGTGGAGCCCACAGGTAGCACTGGGCTGAAGACATCAAAAACCTTGCAGTTTTTCCCTCAAGGCTTAGTGTGACGTTCTCTGGTCCATCCTTGGGGACATTACCTGCGTCTGCCCAGCACAGCAGCTTGGAGAAGGGGTCAAAAGTCAGGCCATTGGGCAAACCAATGTCCGTGTGCACCAGGACCCTCCTGTTGGCTCCGTTGACAGTGGAAGTTTCGATTTTGGGAGCTTCCCGATTCCAGTCCGTCCAGTAAAGGTTGCTTGGGAAATAATGCACAAACAGGGCACACAACAGTAAGGAATGATGGGAGATTATCCTGGTTCTTGCCAGGAGCAAAGCCTGGTTTTCCCCTTATCAGTGCCTGAACCATCTTTATTTTATTAGGAAAAAATCTCTCCAAGAAAAGCAGAATGATATCAAACATGTTTATGACCCAAACTGCAGCTCCTCGACCAGGGCGAGTCTTAGGAGCAGCACATTTTGTATCCCAACAGCACCCTGGAGGCACAGCTTGTGTTTCCAAAGCTTTTCAAAATAACCTACATCCTGATACAATAGCTTTAGCCAAATCCTGAATTTTTCAATAAAAGAGGGGTTGGGGAAGAGAACCAATCCCTCCTACAGGATGAGCAGGAGAGCTGCTCCAGGCTCAGCTGTGTCCAGGTTTTGCCCCTTGCAAAGCCCAAAACCCCTGTGGAATCGCCGCTGCTCACCCTCTGACGGGATCCACGGCGATGGCGCGGGGGTTGACGAGCTCGGTGTCGAAGAGCACGCGGCGCTCGGAGCCGTCCAGCCGCGCCCTCTCGATCCTGTCCAGCCCGCTGTCCGTCCAGAACATGGCCCGGCGCAGGTGGTCCACGGCCAGGCCCTCGGGGCTGATGAGCCCTGAGGGGAGATGGCCACGCTCAGGGAAATGCTGCTCCAGGATCCCTCAGGCATCCCAAACACAAAACCACGGGATGGGAGCAGCCCGGAGCGGGACAGCCCTGGAGCTGCGGTGGGAACAGCAGATGTGGCTCTGGGCAGGTGACACAGGGGACACACCTGAGCTGATGATGGTCTCTGGCTCGGAGCCTGGCTCCAGGCCCGCCCGGCTGATGGTCCGGCCGGCCACGTCGGTCCAGTAGATCATCTTCTCCCGGCAGTCGTAGTCGATCCCCACCACGATGGAGCCCTGCCGGGGTCGGGAGAGGGACACGGGGTGACATCCTGCCAGGCGGCTCCATGAGCATCCTCATCCCGAGCTGCCTGGGACACTCAAATCCCATTTCCCCAGCAAAACCCGGCCCTGATGGGATCCCACTGCACCCTCCCAGCTGAATCCTGCAGCACGGGATTTCAGGCCAGCTGGTGCAGCCTCACACCCACGGCCAGATGGACTTGAACCCTTTGCCTCAAGGAGAGGCTGCTCCAAGAGCAAAGCCAGCCCGGGGAATGACCTTCAGGATGGGGAGAGGGAATACTTGGCAAGGCCTTTCACTTCCCCAGGGTGCTGGGAGGGTCATGGCCCAGAGTTCAGTGTTCCTCTGCCTTGGTCTGGCCTGGCTGGAGATGCACGTGGCCAAGATCCAAGAGGAATCCAAGGCAGGAAAAAGGCATGTCTGCAGTAGAGCCCTGCAGCTGAAGTCTGGGCTGTGACCGATGCTGGAAAGCTCTGGGAGCACCTGAACTTCTTCCCTTCGTGGGCAGTCCCAGATCTGGGACCTGTGTGGGACCTGCCTCTCTGCTGGGGATGGCTGGGGGGAGGTGAAAATAGAATCCATGGATCCCAGAATGGGTTGGGTTGGAAAGAGCCTTAAAGATCATTCAGTTCCACCCCTGCCATGGGCAGGGACACCTTCCACTGTCCCAGGCTGCTCCAAACCCTGTCCAGCCTGGCCTTGGACACTGCCAGGGATCCAGGGGCAGCCACAGCTTCTCTGGGCACCCTGTGCCAGGGCCTCCCCACCCTCCCAGGGAAGAATTCCTTCCCAATATCCCATCTGTCCCTGCCCTCTGTCATTGGGAAGCCATTCCCCCTTGTCCTGTCCCTCCAGGCCCTCGCCAAAAGTGCCACCTCAGCACTAAGCCAGCACAGCCAATGTCCCCAAACACCATCACCCCTCAAGAGATGACCCCTCAAACTGACAGCTCAGACAAGTGATCCAGAACGATGTGAAAACACGGAGTGGCAGCACCAGCCTGTCCCCAGCTCCCTCAGGTGTTCCTGCACCCCATCCCCATCCCAAGGATACCGTACATGCAGGGAGAGCAGGGTCTTGGCCGCCTCCTTCTGCAGCCGGGTGCCGTTCAGCGGCAGGTACCCGATCTGCTGGCCCTGGGCGTACAGCAGGAATGTCCCCGTGGCCGGTGGGGACACATCAGGCCGGGGCTCGGGCCGGACGCTGGGCGGGGCGACACTGGGCAGGCCTGGCACATGAACAGAGGGACAGAGGTGGCTCAGGGAGCGCTGTCCCCTCAGCCCCACACCCAGAGCAGGTGCTGGAGGTGCGGCAGGGTGGCTTTGGGGTGACAGGCTCTTACAGGGTGGGGTGGTGCCGGGCTCGGAGCGCGTTCCCGGGATCTCCCTGCCGCTCTGCTCCACGCACCAGCAGTAGCCGCTGTCGCCGTGGCACTGCAGCGGGGTGAAGTCCCCGCTGGTGTCACACTGTGGCACATACTGGTCCCCGCGGGGGCTGCCGCCGTAGTGCTCCAGCAAGCTCTGCCGCCAGCGCTCGCACATGCTGGGGGGTCTCTCTGTGGGCTCTGGCACAGGGGAGGGGACAGTCACCTCCTGTCAGCCTCCCCACTTGGGGAACTCAGGGCTTTTTTATGTCCCCCTTTCCTTGCCGTGTCCCCCCGGCTGTCACTGACCTGGGCTCCCGCAGCGTGGCGGGGTGGTGCCCGGCGCCGTCCGAGTCCCGGCGATCTCCTGCCCAGCCGCATCCACGCACCAGCAGTGGCCGGAGCTGCCGTGGCACTGCAGCGGCCGGTACCTGCCCTGCTCGTCACACTGGGGCACGTGGCCGTCACCCACGGGGAAGGGCCCCGGTGGCACCTCCCGCGGGTACATCCGCGCGTGTTCGCAGGGCGTCAGCTGCTGGATGGACTCTGCCGGCGGCAAACGCCCCCGCGCCGGGCTCAGGGGGTGCCACGCAGCTCCCCTGGAGCCACTTGGCACCACTGCAGCCCGGTCTTCCAGCACCCCTTGGGCTGGGCAGGGTCAGGGCTGCCCTGCTCCAGGTCTCTCCACACCCCATAGGTGTCCCCTCCACACCCCATAGGAGTCCCCTCCACACCCCATAGGTGTCCCCTCCACACCCCATAGGTGTCCCCTCCATCACAAGTTGACACAGCAGGTGTCCCAATGGCCACAGCCACTGTAACCCCATGGGCCAGGGCACCCTAAACACCCAGGAGCCCCTCGATGCACCCGCTGGACAGCACCCTGCCCTCAGGCCACGGCAGCGAGGCCCCAGCCGGGTGGTCAGGCAGGGACTCACAGAGGAACAGAATCCTTAGGGTTGGAATGGACCTCTGGATATCACCCAGGCCAACCTCCCTGTCAAGGCAGGGTCACCTGGAGAAGGTGACACAGGAACACGTCCAGGTGAGGCTGGAATGTCTCCAGAGAGGGAGACTCCACATCCTCCCTGGACAGCTGTTCCAGGGCTCTGCCACCCTCAATGTAAAGTTCTTCCTCGTGTTGAGATGAAACTTCTTAAGTTTTAGTTTCTGGGTCCCCTCCACTCACTGTGGCCCCACTGTCCCCACTGGCTGGCTGTAAGTGGGATGTCATTGGGATGCCAGCCAGATGCCCAAGGACCTGACCCCACTCCCCTGACCCTGGAGGGTGTGACCAACCTGGGCTCCCGCAGCGTGGCGGGGTGGTGCCCGGCGCCGTCCGAGTCCCGGCGATCTCCTGCCCAGCCGCATCCACGCACCAGCAGTGGCCGGAGCTGCCGTGGCACTGCAGCGGCCGGTACCTGCCCTGCTCGTCACACTGGGGCACGTGGCCGTCACCCACGGGGAAGGGCCCCGGTGGCACCTCCCGCGGGTACATCTGCTCGTGCTGGCACGGTGTCAGCCGCTGCGGGTTCCCTTCTGCTGCTGGAAAGCCAAAATTAAGGGCAGTGAGGCTGGGGAGCTGTGCCAGGCAGGGAGGGCACGGGGACGAGTGAGCACCTCACCATACGTGCACTGGAAGCCATCGCCCTCATAGCCGGGCCGGCAGTGGCAGGAGAAGGAGCCCGGGGTGTTGTAGCAGGTGGCGGCCGGGTGACACGGGTTTTCAGCACACTCATCCACATCTGCAGGGGGAGATGGGATCAGCCGGGACAGGGACACCCCGCTGATACCTTAATAATTTCAGGGCTTTTTCCTCTTCGTGTATCTGTAAGTTGGTGTAGTTCTGTGCTCTTACAAAATGCTGGGAACTTCTGGTCTCAACACATTTAACCAAAACAAAGCTCTCTGGATAGAGACTCAAGGACACATTCATTACCCTAGTGCCTGGAAGTATATAAACGACGGTGGGAAGGGGAAGCAGGGCCTGGGGCAGTCAGTATCATCACCCCAAGGTGTGATTAGAGAATTAGGGACCAATATGCTAATAAGACAAAACTTATAAAAGGAGAAGAGCTCATCATCTGAGCGTCCATTTTGGGTGCAGTTCCCCAGGGGGGCTTTGCTTGCCCGAATGTACCTTGAAAGCCTTGAATAAATTTGCCCACTTTTTATACACCTAATTGTCCTGCCCTCTGTTCCAGGTAGCCTGTTTCATGCATCACCGGCAGCTGCGGCGTGGGGTCCCCCCGTGCCCCCTTACCGGAGCAGTGGATGCCGTCACCGCTGTAGCCGGGGAGGCACTCGCAGGTGGCGCGGCCGTCACCGCGGGACAGACACCGCGCCCTGTCCGCCGGAGCGCAGGGGTGCCGCCCGTCCTCGCACGGGTCACTCGCCGGTGCCAGCGCTGCGGGGACAGGGGAGGGCTGATCAGGACCCATCCGTGGGGCACGGGAGTCGGGGACACCCCAAAACGGGGGCGGCACTTACGCACGCACGCCTGCCCATCTCCTGCTGGCTGGTAGCCGCCGCGGCACTCGCAGCGGTAACTGCCCGGCTCGTTCAGGCACACGGAGAAAGGACCGCACTGGCTCAGGCCCTCGGCACACTCGTCCACATCTAGGGAAAGGAGGAGACACAGGGCACCCCGATGGTGCTGGGCATCCCCATCTTCGGGGGCTGGCTGCTCTTGGTGTGACAGGGAACATGCTGCCCCACGCTGCCCATCCCATGTCTGCCACTGAGCTTATTTCAATTTACAATTCAACAGCAGAATTAACTTTCTAACCATTTCAAAGTAAAAGGGAAAAAATAACAAGATCACTTTTGGTGTATTGTTTTGATAAGCTTTCATTCAAGGCACACCAATATTTGGGGATATTAATGGTTTGAAACTACAGAGATCAGATTGGTCACTCAAACTGGGATCTCAGGAGAAAGAATCCTAATCCTTATTGAAAGGTAGAATCCTTGAATTCCTCGCTAGCATCACTATGCAGTGCAGCTCACTGGCACTGGGAAAGGGACATACTTGTGGAAAGGGATTTGGAAGACAAATTTGCAGTGTAAAGTTTGGTGTGATAGGAAAGCAACAACAAAGATGGCTGGATTTATGAAACACAGAGATTATTTTTCCATTGGTTTTGCTTTTTCCTGTCTCTCTTTTCTTTTTCCCTCTTTTTTCTTTGCTCCCGGAGTGCTTCCCCAGGGACATCCAGCATCCTGCCTCAGTTTCCCCTCATCATTCATCCATGAGCTTGGCGAAGCTCCCTGGGTTCTGCGATATCCCAGCATCCCAAATACCAGGGATATTGCCTGATGGGGCACAGATCCACCAGCTCCCCCCCAGCAGCCACCCCCGGCCCCGCTGACCTCGGCAGCCCCGTCCATCTCGGCGGTAGCCAGCCGTGCACTCGCACGTGTACTCCGTGCCCACGCCGGGCTGGCAGTGCGCTGGCTCCTCGCACACGTGTGTGCCATCGTGGCACGGGCTCACCGCAGGATTCCCGGCGTCGTCTGCGGGCACAGAGGGAAGTTAGGGGGGAAAAGAGATCTGGTAGATGCAGGGAGTGGCCATTCCCATTTATACCCAATGCCACAGCACCGCTGTCCCATGTAGGGAATCACGGCTGTGCCACCCAGTGCCACCCCCGCCATGCCAGCAGCCCTGCAGCTCAAACTGCTTGGGAAAACCCTCTTTTCTGGCTGACTTTGGGCAAAGCAACCACTCCGCAGCTTTGGGAGATGGCAGCACTCCCGTGGGGGCTGGCACCCTGGGCTGGCACTCCGGGATGGGTGCTGGCACTCACCCCGTGCTGGGCCAATGCGGGCAGCCAGGGCGTAGCGCAGGACGTGCTCGTGGCTGTCGAAGAGGGCGAAGGCACGAGCCACGCTGAGCTGCTGCCGCGCCGGCAGCCGCGAGTGAGGGCAGCCGGAGAAGGTGATGTTCTGGCGCAGGCGGTAGGACAAGGTCTGGTTGGCGGTGCCCGCGGCCACCACGTATTCCCGCTGGCCTGAGGATGTCACGGCGGCTGGACAGCAAGGAGAAACCCGTGGGATGTGGGGAAAACAGCGTCAGCATCGCTGTGTCTCGGGTGTTTTCGGGCATTCAGGGGTGGCATCAGAGGAACTGAAGCCAGGTGGGCACAGGCCTTACCTGAGCTGGAGTAGGAGTAGAGCTCCTTGTAGGGAGTGACGTGGATGGTGACATTGTCCGGCAGGAATGGCACCTCACCCTGGATGTGTGTCTTGAGGCTTAAGTAATTGTCCGGCCCCAGGCCCTCGGCTGTCTGAGTGACCTGGACAGTCTCCCCGCCGGGGTAAAATGTCACCTCCAAGTTCTGGGTGAATTCGGCGCCTGGGCAGGAAAAGGGAACAGGCAGCGTTTGTAGGGACAACAACCCCAAAGTGTCCTTCCCTGCTGCACCAGCTCACCCGTGGGGGCTCACAGCGAGGAGTGACAGCCAGCTGGACCTGGGACAGCTGGAGGAGCCACGGAGCTGCCCCAAACCCCTCAGCACCCACCCCAAGGACCCCCGGGAGCAACAGCCCATCCCAAATCCCAGCTCACCGGTGATGCTGAAGCCATTCTCGGCGCCGGGCTCCTCCAGGGCGAAGAGCCACGCGAAGAGCCCCCCGACGGGCAGCAGGGGCAGCAGGGCGCGGGCAGCGGGCTGGGGCACGCCGCTGATGGCCGTGTAGGCTCTGCCGTCGCTGCCCACGATGTAGGCGTGCAGGTCCACGTCCTGGAAGCGGACGGACGCCCGTCCCACCCTCAGGCTCCCGCTCACCTTGCCGTTGAGGCGATGCACGGCCCCTGGGCGGGGAGACGGGCACCCCTGGCAGCGGCCACCCAGGCACGGGCTGCCCGTCCCCGCCGCCCGCCCCGCGTACCTTCGGGCAGGCACTGCCGCCCGTTGCCGTAGAAGGTGGCCCGGCAGTGGCAGCAGAAGCCGGTGGCGTAGTCGGTGCAGAAGGCGTGCGGGGAGCAGCTCCCGTGGTGCTGGGCGCACGTCTCCTTGCTGGCTGCGCTGTAGGTGAACCCTGGGGACGAGGGGAAAGGGCTGGGGACACAGTGACAAAGCCACCCCTCGCGGGGGGTGGCTGCCTTGTTTTCTTGGCCCCGAAAACACCGCCTGGAAACGGGCCAGCTGGCAGTGGCAGGTCCCAAAGGAGTCACCCGGGATGCAGAGGGGCGGCGGAGGGCTCGGAACCTGTTGCCTGATTTCAGGCGGATCTGACAGAGGGCGGGAGATCAAATTCCGGAGGGTATTTTTGGGAGACAGTTGGCTGGGGACGGGGCTCTGCTGTCCCGGGCACGTGCCACGGCGGCTCCACAGCTGGCCCGGTGGCAGGGAGGGCGGGAAGGCCAACCCTGGACTCATGCTGTCCCCTGAGCATCCCATCCCATCCCTTCCCGTGCTCCAAGCCTCCCGCCTTTTCCATTGGCAAATCCGGCATGGCTCCAGCAGCCCTTGGCAGCGGGATTGGGCTGGGAGGAGCAGCGGGAAGGGCAGCAGCTTTGCAGGAGTGGCTCCAGCCCACACTCCTCCAGCACCAGCCCCTTGGGAAGGGGTGAACTTGCAGTCAGGGGATGTTTTTAGGGAGCCACCCACCACGAGCCGTCCCCACTTGGTCACTGTCCCCACCGGGTCACCACCCCAGCTGGGTCATTGTCCCCGCTGGGCCATCGCAGGGGCTGTGGTCACTCACCATCGGGGTTGAAATGCACATCCTCCTCCACGCCCACGCCGTGCTGGCCGGAGCTGTAGGAGGAGGGGTTGGCCGAGTAGCTGTGCCGGGTGCCACCGTCCCCGCCGGGCTGCAGCCAGCGGCTCTGCTCCGGGGTGTCCCTCCTGCCGGGGACAAAGCCCAGCAGCACCGGGGCGCGCGATCCGTGCCTGGGACGCTGTGCCATGGCTGCGTGGCTGGAGAGCGGGTGGGTGTAGCCGGCGGTGCTGGCTTTGGGGTGCTCAGGGAGGCTCTGGGGCACAGCAGCAGCAGCTCCCTCGCTGCCCCCCGGCTCCGCGTGCTCCACGCTGCCCACGCGGAAAACCCACACGCCAGGGATTCCCGCGTTGCTCTCCCTGTGGACACAGAACTCATGAACATCACCCCAGCTGTGTGGGGAAACCCATCCCCAAGGGGACACCACCCTTCCAGGACCCCAATGCGCTCCTGTGCATGTTGGGCTGAGCCCCTGACAGAGCCCAGCGCCCCCAGCTCACTCCCCAAATTTTTCCAGGCCTGAAAAGGCTCCAGGGGTGGGATAAGGTGACCCTGCTCCCCCTGCCCACCCCACACAGCCCCCCAGTGCCACGCACCTCTCCAGGTTCCTCAGAGCTTGCTCGCTGCTGGCCAGGCTGTGGAACAGCCCGTCCCTCTTCGGGTCATCGCCGTCCCCCCAGCTGAAGCCCCCCCTGGCTGGCAGCTCCAGCTGGACGTTGTAGGACTCCTTGGGGCTCGTCCCCAGGAACTGGAGGCCGCCGTGGGGATAGAGGAAGATGCTGTAGGTGTCCTCATCGTTGTAGGCTACGACTGCCTGGAAGGTGTTGAGCTGCCGAAGGGAGAGGCATGGATGGCGTGGAGGGGCAGGAACACGGCACAGGAGGGAAGGAAGGAGAGCAGGGGTGTGGGAGGCAGCTCCACACACCACAGGGCATGGGAGCACCCCAAAAGGGCCCTCGGACAGAGAGCACCTCCATGGAGCCAGGCTGGGAGAGCTGGGAATGTTCACCTGGAGAAGAGAAGCTCCAGGGAGAGCTCAGAGCTCCTGCCAGTGCCTGAAGGAGCTCCAGGGGAGCTGGAGAGGGACTGGGGACAAGGGCTGGAGGGACAGGACACAGGGAATGGCTTCCCACTGCCGGAGGGCAGGGAGAGATGGGAGACTGGGAATTGGGAATTCCTGACTGTGAGGGTGGGCAGGCCCTGGCACAGGGTGCCCAGAGAAGCTGTGGTGCCCCTGGATCCCTGGCAGTGTCCAAGGCCAGGCTGGACAGGGCTTGGAGCAGCCTGGGATGGTGGAAGGTGTCCCTGCCATGGCAGGGGTGGAATGGGATGTTCTTTAAAGCTCCTTCCAACCCAAACCATTCCATGATCAGCCTGCAGAAACCTCCTGGGGAAAAGCAGGAGCTGGAGCTGCTCATGCCCAGCCAAACCCCAAGTGTCACGTCCTGGGAGGATGCTCAGCATCCCCATAGGAGCCCACGGCCCAGCCAGGCCACCCCTCAGTGCCAGGGTGTCCCAGGAGCATCCCTACCCCGTAACCCCCGTATGGGGTGGCACTGAAACCTGGAACCCCTCGCTCCCATCCTCCCCCTGACACCCCCTTGCTCCATCCCATCAGCAGCGGAGGAAAACCCGCACCCCCGCTTGTCCCTGAGAACAATTTTAGCTCCGTTTCCTCCGGAAAAAACATGCCTGTGCTCCCAGCTTCCCATACATGCCGCTATAGGCACGCTGGCCGCCTGCCCTGCCAGCCCTGCCAGAGAGCCTTGGGGCCTCGCCAGGCAGCAGCACTGCGGCCACAACCCACCGATGGGGAGGCCAGGGAGCCAGCACAGCCTTCCCGAGAATCCACACCCTCCAAACCCGGAGAAACCAACCCCACACAGCTCCCGCTCCCCCAAGAAATAACCCCGAGAGGGGAGCAGCAGCCCTTCCCACCGAGCTGCTGGAATCAGCACGCAGGGAACGGCGCCCGAGCGAAGGAAAAGCGATTAAACTCTCAATTTCACCCCTGGAGCAGCGGGGGGGAGGGTGGGGATGACCCCTCCACGCCACCCCCACAGCACCAGCCCCGATTTTGGGGCGCAGGGCCCCCGGAGCATCGCTGGATTTCCCGGCAGCCCCGCGGGATATAAAGAGCCTTGTTGTGCCTGTCACACACTCGGGCATTCAGAGACCCCGAAAGGGCGGCCAAAAAGCTGGAGGGGAGGCGGGATAATCCCCCCCTCCCCCCGGGGCTGGATTCCAACCCCACGCAGCCGAATCCCAGCAGCAGCTGCGGGGCTGGTCCTGCCTTGTGGCGAGGGGGACACGCTGGGTGACATCGATGTGCTGGCGCGGCGGGACGAAGGGAAGGGGGGGAAGCTCCCGGCTGCTCACAGCGAAGAGCTGCAAAGGGCAAATTCCACCCAAAAGGGCAAGTTTTGCTCCTAGAGAAGCGGGGTCAGCCCTTGTCCTGCTCTGCAGCCCGGGAAAACGTCGCTGCAGGGAGCAGGAGGGTGACCCGAGGAGCCGGAGGGGACAGGGAGCTGCCACAGCACTGCCAGACCTCCCACCCAGGCAGGACACCCGAAAACAGGATCTGGGGATCCTCGACTCCCCATCTTAACCCAGCTTTCTACTTTTGAGGCTCAAAAGGGATTTGCTGTGACTTTCCAGAGCAGGGGGAAAGACTTTGGAGTCAGTCCTGGTTCTGAGCAGCAGGAGGGCAGCGTTTCCATAAATGCCACGTTTGGTCAGAAAAAAAAGGTGATGTTTGGGGAGTTTTTAGCAGCTTTGGCGAAGGGGGAAAGCTCAGCAAAGCACGAGCTGCATTTCAGAGAATCTTGAACGAAGCTTTCCCCGGAGCTTCTCGTCTCCAAACCAGACCAGTTTCATTTTAAAGCCTGATCCAAACTTCTCAGAGAGGGGGGAAAAAACCACAACTGGGAAGAGAAAAGGAGGCTGCGTTTTCGATGGCCTCGAGGTCGCTGCGAGGCCCCTGATGGCATCTCTTCAGCTGTTTTCCCAAGTTTTAAATTAGAGGAAAAAATGTGCCTTGCTCCCTTCCAAACCTCAGCTCCTTGCCTTGCTCCGCTTCCCTCTTGGCAAGGCGCTACCGAAGGGCCCTGGAGTGGGGGGACGGCTGGGGTGGCTCCTGGTGGCCCGTGGGGACCTGGTGGCTGCTGCTGGGCTTTGGGTGACAGCCCGTCACCCTCACTGAGCTCCGGGGATCCATCACCAGAGTTTGCCTCGTGCAGCTCATCATGTTCAGCCCGTTGGAGTCCACGCGAAAGGGACCTTGTCACTGTCACCTCCTCAGCACGTCATCAGCCCGATGTGACAGCTCACGGCCCGGCGTTTTTGGGAAAAGGCAGCGCTGGAGGTCCGCCCACGCAGGAGCCTTATCAGCCCCGTGGGTGGAGAGCACAGGTCACCCCCTGACCTGGCAGACCACCTATGAGCTTGTTTTGCAGACACAAAATCAGCCCACGGTGGAAATTCCAAAGGCGGATCCAGCGTAATCAGCACAGGGGCAGGAGGAAGGACCAGCCCCAGCCACCAGGAAAGGTCAGGAGCACAATGGGTGACCTAAACCAGGGCCTCCCCCAGCTGCCTCTGGCCACCCTCTGCCCTGCAAATCCAGAGCCGCCAGCACTAGAAAGCTTTGTCTGAAAAGAATAATCCTGGAATGGTTTGGGTTGAAAGGGACCTTAAAACTCATCCAGTTCCACCTCTGCCATGGGCAGGGACACCTTCCACTATCCCAGGCTGCTCCAAGCCCTGTCCAGCCTGGCCTCGGACACTGCCAGGGATCCAGGGGCAGCCACAGCTTCTCTGGGAATTCCATCCCAGCGCCTCACCACCTTCACAGGCAAGAATTTCTTCCTGACATCTAATCCAATCAATCTGAAGCCATTCCCCTTTGTCCTATCACTCCTTGTCTTGTACCATCAGCTCCAACCACGAGGCTGAAGGCAACCTCTAAAGCCCCTCTGCCCACCAGCAAAGCCAACAGCCCCACCACTGCCACAAAAGCTCCCTGTTCCTCCTGCTGCTCATCCAAGGGTGGATGCACGGAGCCACCATCCAGCTGCTCAGAACGAAAAGACTCAGTGTTTTGGGCGCCACGTGAGGAAAAACTCATCCTCCCGTGCCATGTAGGATGGGCATCCAAGCTCAGCCCGTTGGCCTCACCTTTGTGGAGGGCTCGGCGTCCTGGGAGAGCTCCTGGTAGGCGCCCACCTCCTCCCAGGTGGCAATGAAGGCATTGGTGGGCACGAAGGAGCCGGCAGAACGGGGGAATCCAGCCTGGATGTATCCCACAGCCCGCTCCAGCACGTCCCGAGAGTCATCCTGCCGGTAGTAGATGTTCCCTCTGTCCCCAGAGGTGTCGAGGTCGGCCAGGAAGGGGGCGATGACGGGGAAGTCTGTGGGGAAATCGTCATCCACGTACTGCGTCTCCCTGGGGAAGTCCTGGGTGGAGATGACCCCGTTGGTCCCCACCTGCAGGGAGAGCGGGGCAGGATGCTCAGGAGCCGCAGAGGTGCCACCACCGCCGGGCCCCACGCCCTGTCCCCCCTCCTCGGGCTCTGAGGCCGCGTGGCCCCATCCGGCCGGGCAGAAAACAAAGACCTCGGGCTTCTCCATCCCCCAGGGAGCTGCAGCTCAGGGGCCATCCCAGCTGCAGCCGCTGCTGGCGGGGGAACAGCTGCGGAGGAGAAAGCCCTCTTGTTCCTCGGCAGCCGGAGACACCGGGCAGGAGAACGCGGGAAGGGGGGAAACGGATGGATGGATGGATGGCCAGCACCGCCGCCACCGCCCGCATCCCGACACCGGGACACCCCGACGGCGCCGAGCGGAGCCGAACCGAGCGGAGCAGCGCAGCCGAGCGCAGCGGGACGGACCGGACGGGGCGACCCCGGC
>VZRM01005542.1:1005865-1065429 GCA_013397955.1 Grantiella picta
TTGCTCAAATTTCCCTGGAATATTTGCCCCCCCACCCCATTGCCCCTGGAATACCCACAGCCAGCACCACATCCCATGGGGTCAGTTCATTCTTTAATTCCCCTGAAACAACTCCCCCAATCATCACCACTGTCCCAGAGGTGTTGGAGGGCTTGGGTGATTATTTTCGTCCCACCCTAGGGTCCCCCACCCCATCCCAGGGATCTGTTTGCTGCTTTAACTCCGTTGGAATAACACTCCCCCGACCCTCTGTTCCTCTGAGGTTGTCCTCGAGGGGTTTAAGGGTTGGGGGGATCAGTTCATTGCGTCAGACCCTTGAAAACCCCCATTCCCACCCCATCAGACCCCTCAAAACCCCCATTCCCACCCCCACTATCCCAAAATTGCTGGGTAGATCAAGCTCCCTTTGATCCTCACTGGATTGCCCAACCATAGGGAAAAAATTCTGGGGGAAATACCCTGCGGTCCTCCCTCAGGGTCAATCCCTGCCGGGTTATCCCATGGATTCCAGGTCTGATATCCATGGCAGGATGGATATCCATGGCACGACTTGGGGACAGAGCAGCACCTGCCAAGGTGGGATGATTCCTTCATCCATGAAACCACCCTGGTCACCAGGGCCACCTTCCCAGCTGTGACATCGTGTCCCTGTGCCACCACCCTCCGTGATCCAGCCCCACTCCCAGCTGGATCTGCAACCCACAGCACATCCTGATGCGATCCACAGGGATATTGAGGGGTTAAAAGTTCTTTTGCTGCCCTCGCAGGAATATTTTTATCCCCACCGCAGCAACACCTTCCCTAATCCCCTCTATTTCCTCGACCTCTCAATTTTCCCCCTATTTCCTCTTTTTTTTTGCCAGATCCGGGTGTACATGGGCGCCTTCGCCGCCGATTTCAACGAGAACGCCGACCTGACCGCTCTGCGCTTCCTCTCCGTCAACTCCATCGTGGACCCCTGGGTCTTCATCATCTTCCGCACCTCCGTCTTCCGCTCCTTCGTCCGCAGGGTCTGCCGGAGGCTCAACTCCCGCAAAGCCTCCCTGCAAGCCTCCAGCCCGGCGGCTGACGGCCAGTTCTGTCCCCCGGGCTGGCGCAGGACAGATCTCCCGCAGCTCGGCATCCCCTGAGCGCGGCGCTGCTGCAGAAGCCGGCGGCTGCTGGCGAGGATGAGGAGCGAGCCTTCGGCCCCGCATCCCTGCCCTGGAGCATCCCGAGGGCGGTGGCAGGCGGGGACAGCGTCCAGCTGGCTGCGAGGGACGCCGTGAAGGGTTTCTGTCCCCTCCCCAGGCTGCGGTTTCGCTCCCGAGAGGAACCGGGCGGGGCTCCCGGGGATCTGGGGATATTCCGAGCAGCAGCGCTCTGTGGAGGGATTAGGGAGCGCCGGGCTGCAGGAAAGCAGGAGGGGTTTGCAGTGAGGTTCAGGGCAGTGGGGACACCCAGGGAGAAGTGGGGATGTGTCCCCATGGAATAAAAGTGGTTCAGAGCTCTGTTTCATCCTGCGCACAATCCCATTCCATGCCGAGGGCGTTTATCCGGAGCTGGTTTGGGGTGCCCCAGGCTGGGTGAGGGGCAGCAGGGAGCCTTCGGGGTGTCAGGACTCAGAAAATTGAGCAGGAATTCACGAGGAGCTGGAGGGCAGGCGGGATCCCTCCATGGGATTCCCATCATCTCTCCATCCCTGCCCAGGATCTTCCATATTCCAGGAGCAGAGCTGTGGTTTATCCACTGCTGTCTCGCTCTTCCCTGGAAAACTGATTCCTCCGAGCACCAATGTTGCATATGTGTTGCTCAGCTGTACCTGTTCCGCTCTAATTATTTAAATTCCGTATTTATGACCATCCCGAGCCTTAATGAGAGCAGTAATTGAGAGAACACAGAGCCTGGGATGCACAAGCTCTCGGTGAAAGCATGCAAGAGAGCGACCATTGTAATGGAAGATCCATTTCCCCTCAACCACACGTCTTAACTGGATTTAATATCTGCCTCAAGTGACCATTTAGCCCAAAAAAATTATGATGACCAACTGTTTAGTGCCCTTGGAGGAGACAGAGAATATTTCTCTCTATTTAGCTCAGCCTTGCAAGGTGTAGCCGTGTTCCTACCTGCTCTCACGTGATGTTTACTCTCGGTGTCAGATTCTGGGTTTGAAGGAACAAACTCTATCTTGGAGCTTTTTTGGAGGTGACCTGCTGGGGTTGGCTCTGGCTGTTTGACCAGCCAGGCTCTCCAGGCTGGACAAAAGGGCAGAGCTGTGTTGGGGGATATTTTGGGGGCACCTGCGAGCTGCCAGCTCAGGGCCTCTCCTCGGGGTTTTTTCGAGGAGAAAGAAGGAAATGAGTGTTGGTTCATGGATTGGTTTCAAGTTACCGACATGGTATCGACTTGGAGATGGCTCACGTGGGGCTGCAGAGTCAACAGCTCCGAGCCTGCGCCGTGCCTTTCCCGGGATCTGTTCCACCGCAGCCGGATGAGATAACAGCCCTGAAAAGCCTTCTTGTTGTCCCCCATAAATGGGGATCTCCTCCCCAAACAGATCCACCCAGGACAGACAGACCAGGCACGGCCAGGCTGGGAGTGTTCAGCAATGTAGAACGATGGGATGATCACTGAGGTGGGAAAAGAATTCCCAGATCATGGATCCAGCAATTAATACGAGCTGAGAGTGCTCTGTGTGTGCAGAGCATCATCTGCCTGTGATCCCAGCGAGGATTTGCCTGCCCCAGGAGAGATCTCTGCCCCAGGAAAGATCCCTGCCCCGGGAGAGATCCCTGCCCCGGGAAAGATCCCTGCCCCAGGAAATTTCCCTGCCCCACGATGTGTGTGTTTAGATCCCAGGGTAACCACGATCTGTGGAAAGCAGTAATTAAATTGACACAAACCAAACCAGGTTCTTTATTAAGGTGCAAAACCAGACTCCACCTGAGCCCCAAGATGATCCAAACACTGCATCACTGATCCATCCGTGAGTTTATCACCACAGGAGCCACGAAATCACAGAGCCACGAGTGACCCCCCATCCCTTCAGCATCCCTTTCCCAGTCTGGGACCACACAGATCCCAGCGACCTTGACACTCTCCTCTGGCTTGGGCAGCACTTTTAATCGGCATTCTGCCCTTCCTGCTATCCAGCCTGCTGTGGGAACAGACTCGGAGTCTCCAGCCGCCCGGGTGAGCCAAGCTGCAGCCAGCGAGCTTTGGGCTCAGGGCTGCAGCCAGAACAGCCTCCAGGCAGATAAATCCTCACTCCTGGTGCTCCCGGGGCTGCCGTGTCTCTGTCCTCTCCAGAGATGGCAGCACGTCCCCAGCCAGGGCCCACGAGGCCACGGATGTTCTCCACCCCAAGCTGGTCCCTTGGGCACCCCATTTTTCGGTGCCCAGACACGGAGAGTTTGGGGCTTCAGGAGTTCTGTCGAAGCTTAGAGCCCCTTCTTCTTCTTCCTGAGTTTGGAAAAGATCAAAATGAAAGGAAAAGGAAATATGAAGCAAATAAAAATCGGAATAAAAACCGCCGGCAATCCGTGGGTTAGTTGTAAATGCTGCTAAATAGGAGCCAAAAAAGCTCAGGGATCTCCAGCCGAGGAGGGCAGAGCTGCTGTGGAGCTCTCTCTGACCACAGCCTCCCCCCAGCTCCTCACACTGCTCAGTCATCCCCCACGGGATCGCTCCGTGCCAGGCTGCTCCCGTGCCAGCCACTCCCAAGGGACAGACCTGACTCTTAATGGAGGCAATAAAAAGAAACTGCTCAGCTCCAGGCTGGAGCTCCACCAGCGATGCTCTTTTCGGAGCTGTTTTATGTCGCTGCCACCCTGCAGCACTGCCAGCTGCCCTGTCCCACGCTGTCACTGCTGCCACCAGCATCACCTCACCCTGCATCCCTCTCCTTTCCCGGATATAAATCACTCTCAGGGTGGTTTTTTTTTTCTTTTGGCTCACGAAATCCAGGCTCAACTTTGCGCGAGCTCATTTCCCGACAAATTGGTTCATTCTTGCAAAGAGCCCATTTGGTTTTTTATTGTCTGCCTGCATTTTTCAGCTGTTCTGGAAGCAGGGAGGCTCGTGCCTGGGCAGGCAGCAGTGCCAGGGCTGCCAGGAGCCCCAGCCAGCCCAGGAGCGGCTTGATTTATTTTTTAACTCATGCACCCAGGTGCTGGAACGGGACAAGCCAAGGCACCAAAACCAGGAGCTGCCGTGCCAGCCCTCAGCCCTGCTTTTTTTAGGATGGGGAATGAAGATGCTGGAAGCACTGAAACGTGAGATAAAGGATGGGAAGGCTTTGGAAGAAAAGTGTTGTCTGGATTTGCTAAACACAAGTCGAGATGGGATTTTGGTTTGAAAGGGATGAAATCCACTCACCATGAAGGTGAGGGCTGAACTCCTGCATGTCCCTGGAGCCAAAGCCATCCTTTAAAACCCACCAGGGATGGAGCAGGATTCCAGCACCCTCACCAGCCACAGGCAGCAAACTCCAGAGGCTGAGCCCTCTCTGTGAAGTTCATGAAACTTTTCTACAAGCCCAGAGTGTTCTCTCCAACTGGGCCAAGCCTGGGAATCTTCTTTTAGGGAAAACAATGCCAATAAACCTTGGGAGGGTGTATGAGGGGCTGGAGTGTGTCCAGGGATGGGAACGGAGCTGGGAAGGTCTGGAGCACCAGGAATGGCTGAGGGAGCTGGGAAAGGAGCTGAGCCTGGAGCAAAGGGGATCAGGGGGACCTTGTGGCTCTGCACAGCTGCTGACAGGAGGGGACAGCCGGGGGGGTCAGGCTGTGCTCCAGGGAACAGGGACAGCAGGAGAGGGAATGGCCTCAGATTACACCAGGGGAGGTTTAGATTGGATATTGGGACAATTTCTTCATTGGCACAGCTGCCCAGGGCAGTGGTGGAGTCCCTGTCCCTGGAGGGGATGCTGTGTGGATGTGGCACTTGGGGACACGGGTCAGCGGTGGCCTCGGCAGTGCTTGGCAGAGGAATGGTTGGACTCGATGTCTCAGAGGACTTTTCCAACCTAAACAATTCTAGGATTTGACATGGCCCTCGCTGGAGGCGAGACACACAAGCTAAACATGGAAGCAAAGGGAAGAAAAACACTTCCCAAGGCAGGACAGATTGTACCAAGCAGCCTGTTCCTGGTTTTGAGCTCACAAGGGGGAATGAAAAAAACAAAAGCCCAGCAATTTTCCCATTATTGCAGAAAAATCCCATCAGAGACAACTGTCAGAGGAGAAGCCCAAAGCCCCAGAAGGGTATTTAAGGCTCCATTAGCTGCCAGGGAAATGAGCTCCAGAAGAAGCCAAAACCCCTTCCTGAACTGTGACAAGGAACGCCAGAAAGGAGTGGGAGGCTGGGAAAAGCCTTGGAGAAACCACCCTAGAGGGTGCCTGCTGCTCGGAAAAGGTCTCTGGATGAGCAGACTGCGGCTGCCTGGATGGATCAGGCGGGATTCAGTCTCAGAGGAATTTGTGGATGCCACAAGGGAGGGCTGAAGGTGCCAGGGTGCCACCAAATCCTCTGGGAGCAAGCAGGATGGCTCCCTTCATTGGATGTGTCCGTGGACCAGGAGTGGAACGAGGGTTCAAAGAGCTCCTGGGATGTGTTTTCCTGGCCCACCCGTGCTGAAGTGGCCAGGCATGGCTAAAACATCTTCCCCTCCCTCTCGCCCATCGCTTGGACCGTGGGGACAGAGCTGGAGCTGTGCCTTTGCCACCCGACCCTCAGCTCATCCTCGCCACCACTCCAAAGAGGCCTTTGAGCTGTGCGAGGGAAGAAAGCAAAGCCAGGACAAGGAGTGGCCCCTCGGAAATGGAGGTGCTGTCACAAACCGCAGCTCACGCAGCCCTGGAGTTTGCCGTGCTCCGTATTTCCTTTACGAAGTTCCTGTTACAAAAGTGTGGTTTAAGAAAAAAACCAGCCAAAAACACTCTTGTGTCTGCAACCTGCTGTGTCCACGCTGGATCATCGCTGCTGCAGTGTTTCACTGCGGTTTGGGGGACAAGGTGTACGGTGAAAATTAAAAATTAAATTGTTGGAACAGTCCCAGGGCCACAGGAGGTGAAAGATTTTCCACCCTCGAGGGGTTTCTGGAAGTGACCTGTGAAGCACCAATAAAAGCACTCTGCTTAAATAAAGGCAGCTGGAGTGAGGGGTGGTGTTCTGAAGGATGGACAGAGCATCTGGGATTTCCCATCCCTGGATGTGTTCCAGGTTGGATGAGGCTTGGAGCAACCTGGTCTGGTGGAAGGTATGGGGTGGAAGGATGGGGGTGGAATGGGATGGGCTTTGAGGTCATGGCCAGACAGGCTGCACTCCCTTGGGGACCTCTGATGACATGTAGGACAGGGGGACAATGGGGACATGGCACAGTGCCAGCCACGGGGCAGAGAGTTCTCATGGGTTCTGGGCACCTCTGGGGCCACAGGGACCTCCCTGCACAGCCTGGGCTCGGCTGGCATAGCCACCCCACACCGGGCTCGGGATGGTGGCCCTGGGGGTCAGAGTGCTTTGGGGTCCTGCGGCAGCACCGGGGCTGGCCATGCGAGGGGCTCCCGAAGCCTCACCGGGGCTGCCGGGCCGACACCGGCCGCTCCCGCTCGGGCGTGTCTCGGGGCTGCCGGAGCCGGGGTAGCACCGGGGACTGTGCCAGCGATCCCGGGACCACCCCGGCATCCCCGGCCCGGCATCGGGGCTCTCGGACCGCTCCGGGACTGGCCGTGTCCGGGGCTCCCTGACCGGCACCGGGACACTCAGACCGCTCCGGGACTGGCCGTGTCCGGGGCTCCCTGACCGGCACCGGGACACTCAGACCGCTCCGGGACTGGCCGTGTCCGGGGCTCCCTGACCGGCACCGGGACACTCAGACCGCTCCGGGACTGGCCGTGTCCGGGGCTCCCTGACCGGCACCGGGACACTCAGACCGCTCCGGGACTGGCCGTGTCCGGGGCTCCCTGACCGGCACCGGGACACTNGCCGCTGGTCAGCGCCCTCATGTTCTCGGCGGGGCTCCTGGGCAACCTCCTGGCGCTCGGGCTGCTCCTGCGCGGCCGCCGCTGGCCCCGGCAGCGCCCGCCAGCGCTGTTCCACGTCCTGGTGCTGGCCCTGGTGGTCACCGACCTGCTGGGCACCTGCTCCGTCAGCCCCCTGGTGCTCGCCTCCTACCACCGCAACCGCACCCTCACCGCGCTGGCCGACGGAGGACACATCTGCCGCTACTTCGGCTTCGCCATGAGCTTCTTCGGCCTCGCCACCATGCTCATCCTCTTCACCATGGCGCTGGAGCGCTGCCTGGCCCTGGGGCGGCCGTACTTCTACGAGCGCTTCCTGAGCCCCCGCACGGGCTTGGTGGCCCTGCCGGCCATCTACACCTTCTCGGCCGCCTTCTGCTCCCTGCCCCTGCTGGGCTTCGGCTGCTACGTCCAGTACTGCCCCGGCACCTGGTGCTTCATCCAGATGCGCCTGGATCCCCACCGGCTCGACCCGGAGGCGGCGGAGCTGGACGTCACCTTCTCGCTGCTCTACGCCACCCTGCTCCTCTTCCTCATCCTGGCCGTGCTGCTCTGCAACCTGAGCGTCATCGTGAACTTGGCCCGCATGCACCGCCGCGGGCAGAGGGCTCGCCGGGTGACCACGCTGGAGCAGCCCCGCTCGGCCAGCGGCTGCGGCCGGCGCATGTTCTCCATGGCCGAGGAGATCGACCACCTCCTGCTGCTCTCCATCATGACCATCACCTTCGTCATCTGCTCCCTGCCCTTCACGGTGAGTGCCACTGCCTGTCACCTTTCCCCGGCGCCCACATTTCTCTCCCTGCCTTTATAAGGCTCCCCCAGCTCTGCCGCCCAGACCTCGAGGGTTGAGGTCAAAGCTTTGCTCTTCCTGAAGCTTGGGAGATCCCAGCTCGGCCGTGAACTTGGCAATTTGCACATCACCTGGGGAGCAGGGGGAATCACTCCCTGTGTCCCCAGCGCCAGGAGGTGGATGGGGTGGCAAGAGGATGGGTGGCAGGGGGATGGAGTGACAAGAGAGGAGGATGGAGTGTCAGAAAGATGGGATGGCGGGAGGATGAGGTGACGTGGATGGAGTGGCAAGAGGATGGAGTGGCAGGAGGACGAGGTGACGAGGATGGAGTGGCAGGAGGACGGAGTGGCAGGAGGATGGGGTGGCAGCAGCAGAGGTGCTCTCCCACCCCACAGATGCTCCAAGGGCAGGCAGTGTGGCTCAGGCAGGGACAGGGTGGATGGAGGTCCCCTGGACCACATGGCATCCCTGCAATTCCCGGGATCCAGGAACTCATGGTGGAAGTGTGAGGGATGGCAGAGCAATTAATTACACTTCTAACGATGGGATGAAGGAGCTGCCCTGGGCTGGAGGCAGACGGTGTCTGTGCTGGGCAGGATGAGTTATCCCAGATTTCTCTGGATGGAGCTGGAGTTGCAGGAGGCCATTAGACAGCAGTTTGTGCTCCTCTGCAGCAGCACCGAGGTGCAGGCGCAGAGATGGGAGTTTTCTGGGAACAGGGATCTGGCGCAGCAGCCACAGCACGTGTCATCCCAAGGGAAATGCCCACATCCCGTGCCCCATCCAGGCACGAGGCTTCCAGCAGAAATCCAGGATCAAGACAGCCAAGTGTGGAAGTGGAGAGAGCAAATGCCCTGACTCTGCCGCGGGCTGTCCCCTCCAAAGGGCCACTTTTCATCCATCCAAGTGCTTTTCCACCAGGAGCATCATGGACTCTGGAGCACCTCAGGCCCCCTGCCCATGTGTGTGAGCCCCCAGTGCAGGAGGTCACTTTGTTCCTGTTCGAAGGAACACCAAGGTTGGGAGCACAGCCAGTGCTAAATTCGTGCTCCTGGTGTTAAATAGACTCTGCCTTCCCTTCATGCTCCCTTGCTTTTCCCAAGGCAAAAGGAAATAACCGAGCCAGGCTGATGGGGTTTTAGGACAAAGGAGTAATATCCGGATACCCACGAGCATCCCAGGAGCCTCAACGCCCTGAGAGGCACTCCAGCTGCTGACAATGAACCCACAGATGATGGGCAGCTCTTCCCGTGTCCCAAAAAAGCCCGGGTTTGGCCGCTGCGGTCAGCAGGAAGCGGAACCCCTCGGTGGGGACACGTGGGCAGGGCCCCGTGGGTGTGCTTGGGGCAGACAGGCTGGGAAAGCGGCGCTGGCCAGGATCCCATGGGCCCTGTGGCAGCCGATATAGCCTTATCCAGAGCCAGCTTCCCTTTTCCCATCGCCCGGCTGCCCTGCGGGGCTGCGCTTTGGCAGCAGCTCAAACCCAGCTGTCTCCTCGGGGTGACACTTTCTCCCCTGTCCCCGGCTGCCCAACCCCTCCTCCCAGGAGCACAGCAAGCACACGACCCCATCAGGCCTCAAAATCCCTCCCAAAACCCCCCAGAGCTCAGGACAGCCCTGGAAATGCTGCGTGTGGCCACCTCGTGCCCTGGGATGTGCCATCCCGGGGTGGTACCCGCCAGATCGCAGGCAGAGCAGGGATGTTCCTGCTTCCCACCCCCATCCAAGCATCCCCTCAGCCCGGAGCGAGGGGGTGGCTGACCCGAATGAGTAAGGAGTGCTGAGTCACCCTTCCAGGAAGCCCCGCAGGACGCGATGAGTCGGCACATTGCAGGAAGGACCGGAGAGGTCCAGCACCCCTCATCCTCTCCATCTCCCACGTTCGTTGCTCCTGCATGGGCTCAAGGTGAGCGACACCACTTCCTGCAGCAGCCGCTGGTTTTATTGGCTCTCTAAATGAAACAGAGCACAGGGCTGGCTTTCATTTCAAGTTCATTTAAACCCACGGAGTCAGCAGATTTGCTGTGACAACCCAAATTGCCACAGAAAGCTGCCTGGGATCCTGGGAGCCCAGACTTGACTTTTTTTTCTCCCAGTGGATTCTCCCGGGTTGAGGGAGGTGATTGTGAGACCCTGCAGGGCTGTGTCCATCTCTGGGGTCCTTCCAGCACAAAAGGAGTGAATCCAGAGGTGGAACAAAATTGATTAAAGGGATGGAACAGCTCTGCTATGAGGAAAGGCTGGAAGAATTGGGATTGTTCAGCCTGGACAAGAAAAGGCTTTGGGGTGACCTAATTATGACCTTCCAGTACCTGAAAGGAGCTGCAAGAAAGATGAGGAGAGACTATTTCCAAGGGCAAGGGGGAATGGATTCAAACTGACAGAGAGTCCCATTTAGATGGGATATTGGAAAAAAATTCTTTACCTTGAGGGTGGTGATGCCCTGGCACCCAGGCCAGGTGAAGTGTTCCAGGCCAGGTTGGACAGGGCTTGCAGCTCCCTGCGATGGTGGAATGGCAGGAGGGTGGGACGAGATGATTTTCCAGCTCCCTTCCAACCCACCCCATCCCACGATTCCCTAATTTTGCAGATCTGTGCCTACATGAACAAGTTCAGCAGGGGAGAGGCCGACCACGACTGGGACCTGCTGGCCCTGCGCTTCCTGTCCATCAACTCCATCGTGGATCCCTGGGTTTTCGCCATCCTGAGGCCGCCGGTGCTGCGCCTGATGCGCTCCGTGCTCTGCTGCCAGGTGCGCCCCGCAGCCCCGGACAGCCAGACTGCCACTGTCACCAAGCTGGCCACACGGCTGGACATCTGCAGGCAGTAAATCCGTGGGCCGTTCCGGGAGATTCCTGCCCTAGGGCGCGTGAAGAGATGTGTCTGCGGCGGCGTGGGCTGGGTGGGGGTGGCTCAGCCAGGTGTCACCTGGGGAGCACCTGGAAAGCCACTGTGGCCTCTCCCGGGGACAAAAGTCCAGCGGGACGAGGTTGGAAGGGCTGAGGAGTTCCTGAGTGCTGCTGTCACCCCTGGGGCTGATCCCATCTGGAGAAGGGCTCAGCCCTGCTGGGGAGTGAAGCGTGGGGGGATTTGCTCTAACACCGCGGCTGGGAGGTGTTGGGAAGCAGAAATTCCTGCTGGGGTGCTTCCCAGCAAGGTCTCCGTGGTTGTTTGGGATGCAGGCAGGGCTACAGCTCCTGGAGATGGGGCTGGGGAGCTGCAAACACCCATCTGTGCCCCCAGATCCCTAAGGATTGGGTAGGAGAGGAAGGGAGCAGTGTATCCTCAAATATTCCCCCTTTTTCAGGCTGGTGGCCTGAAGAAATGCACTTTTTCAGGTGCGTGTCTGTGTACTTGTGTCTGTCTGTCTGCCCCACACCCCTGAGATTTTAGGCACTGGTGTTTCCCTGAGGGGCATCAAGGTACTAAAAAAGCCAATTTTTGGCACTTCCCTGGTGCCATGATGGAGCAGAGCAGTCCCTCCTCAGCATCCATTTGAAAATTCCCTTTGCCCTGTGATTTTTGCAAGAGCCACCAAAGGGAATGAAGAGCCTTGGCCAGGGAATGAGAGGTTTTGGTCACAGCCACGAGCTAAACCCACATCCAGGGTGATGCTGCTGGTGGGGTTTGGGTTTGGCCTTGACTGGGACAAATATTTAAAATAAAATCCCCAAAATATCAATAAAAGCAAAAAAAAAACTAAGTGCAGAACCATCCAGGTCATCAATCCTGCCTTGCTGGGCAGCATCCTCCAACACCACTAGTTTGTTTTCTGGGATTCCTGTTGCTCTCTGGGGCTCCAAGCTGGTTTCCCCTGGGATGAGGAGCATCCAACTCCTCAGTCCAAGGTCACCACTGCCATTGGGAATTTTCTCAAGCCCCCAGTTCGAGCAGCATCCAACACACCCCTGTGTGGATATCAAGCGTTGTGTCTCATTTGGGAGCTGCAGCTCTGCTCAGGGAGCCCAAAGGTGCCGAGATTTGGGGCTTTTCCGTGGTTCGTGACTCGAGGTGATGTAAAATACAAGAGTTGTTATTTAAATAATAAATGTCTCTCAGAGGAGCCTGCTGAATCATGCGTGGGTTTGTGCTGGTGATGTAGAGGTGGAGGAAATGTCTGGCTGGCCTGGAGCATCCGTGGGATGAAACCACGGGAATGAGGGGAGAGGGCAGCAGGGGGAAGTGGCTGCATCCAATTCCTTAAAAAGTGACACTAGACTGTGTTTCACAGATGCACAATGACATTTTCCACCTTCCCTCTGCCCCCTGAGCTGCAGAGATCCTCCCACCTCTGAGCTCTTCCCTAAAACCTGCCCATCCCGCAGCCAGGGGGAGGCAGGCCAAGCTCCCACCTGTTATCAAAACACAGCCCCCAAAAATACCCACCCTAAAAAAAGCCAGGATTGAGGTCATCACTCCTGTCAGGCAGCCAACATCCACAGGAAGTTTCCTGGCCTCCCAAACGCCTGTGGGCAGATGTCAGGCAGGGGCTGCAGTTGCTCAAGCGGGTTTTTTGGCAGCACCTCTGTGGCTGGGGGGGCTTTGGAGGGGGTGTGGGATTTTTGGGATAGGGTTGCCAGGTGTGCCTGGTGAAGCTGGGGTGGGATGGGATGGTGGAATCCTAATGGAATGTCATCCATCCTGGTGCCAAGCCCTGGGAATCCAAACCTGGCAGCATCCTTGGAGGGCATAGCTGTCCCTTCCCAGCTTATTCCCTCATCCGTGCACACAGCAGGAGGAAAGACACATTCCAGGCTCAGGGTTTGGTGCTCCCATCATGTCTCGGTGTGTGCTCAGCCAGAAAAGTAGCTAAAATCTTCGGGAAGAGCCGTGGATCGGTGAGCTTTATTTATCTGGATGGTGGTGACCTGGTCGCTCACGCTGGAATTTCGAGAGCACTTGCCTAATTCTCCTCTAAGCCGGAGGGAAAGGCTGCCCGGGGTGCAAAAATTAGAAGGAAAATTTTTTTTAAAAATGGGAAAAATGTCGGAAATGGTGAGGTGGTCACATCCTGCTGGATGAGGAATGTGACAGGGTGGGAAGAGGACACGGCAGGATCTGTGGCAGCACGGGGCACAACCCCAGGGCAGGATTCTCCCAGAAGCCAAGGATTCACTCCTGCCAGCCCCCAGCTCGGCTGCTGACCACTAATTAGCAGCTGCTTGTTTTTTTGGGAGGTTTATGGCTCCTCGTCAGGAAATGCTGGGCTGGGAGAGAACCTCCCGGCATTCATCCCGCTGGGATCTGCTTTGTGCTGCAGCAGAGTCAGGGCAGCAATCCTGGCAGGTGGGCTCTGGGAAGTTATCTGGATCAAATTTATTGCCAAAATAAAAGAGAAATTGCTGCCTTCAAGGAGAGGAACCACCTGAAACCTCAGTCCCTTTGCAGGGATTCATCCCGAGCTGCTGGCCAGGGATTACCCCCGAGCCCTGGAATCAAAAACCCTCTTTTTCCCTATTCCAGAGGAAAAAAGAGCTTTCATCAGGGCTCTGTGAGGACATGGAGAACCAGGAATCTCTGCATCCTGAGCCCTGAGCCTGCACAGAGCTCTGCTTTTATTAACATCACGCAGGAACCTTTGCAAAAGGCAAATTAATTTGCCTCTCCTCAGCTCCCTCGACGTCTGCTCAGCTCAAATGCAAGATGACAAAGTTTCAATTCATCGTCTGCTGGCCCTTAATGACTTTTTTATTCCCACACCGGAAACCTGCTGGTGCAGGAAAGCTCCAGGCAGGTCTTTATGTCCTTTAGGCCCTGGAAGGAGCTCTGAGGTCTCTCTGATCCTTCTCTTCTCCAGCTCAACACCCCCAGCTCTCCCGGCAGAGCTTTGAATTTTCAAGCTTTTCTGCGATATATGAATAATNAACAGCAAAATAGCAAATAATTATGAATAATAATAATAATAATAATAATAATAATAATAATAATAATAATTTTCATTTTGGCTTTTGAATTCATCCTTGCAGGGGGTGAAGGTCTCATGTGAGTTTTCCCCAGATTACCACAAACTCTCCAATTTCTCCAGCCTAACAATTTATTTTTTTTTTTAAACTGTGGATGTGAGCTACTCATTTAGAATGGCTGTGCCCAGACACTTTCTCATGTAACTCTGTTTTTCTCTCGCTCTGACAGGAAAACAACAACCTGAACATCCTGGTTTAGTGCAAGGTCTCCCTGCCCATGGCAGGGTGGAACTAGATGGGATTTAAGATCTCTTCCAGTGTAAATATTCCATGATTCCCTCCTGGGTTGGAGGAGGAGGAGGAGGTGGAGTTGGGTGTGCTGGGAGGGTGAGGTGAAGGATCCTGGGATGGGGCTGGACTTTGTATCCCTGTATCCCTGTATCCTTGAATCCCTCTATCCCTGAATCCCTCTATCCCTGTATCACTGTATCCCTGAATCCCTGTATCTCTGTATCCCTCTATTCCTCTATCCCTGAATCCCTGTATCCCTCTATCCCTGTATCCCTCTATCCCTGTATCTCTGAATCCCTCTATCCCTGTATCCCTCTATCCCTGTATCCCTTTATCCCTCTATCCTGCAGTTCCCTGATCCATCCTTTATCCAAAATACTCATCCAGGCAAAGGGTTGGATGGAGCAGAGCCCCCCAGGGTTTCCCCCTCCAGCTGGGAGACATCCAACCACAAAAGCAACCAGAGGGAGAGGGAAAAATCCAACCAGAGCCCCGAGATGATCCACTGAAACTGAAAACATAAAGAAGGGAAAGTTTTACGAGCCTGACTGGGGCGTGGAGCTAAAAATACAGCAGCTGCGACTCAGGGAGGGACTGAGTGTCCAAGGCCACCGCTTGTTTGTGCACTCATGGAGAAAGTCCTTTCCCCAAGAGCATCCAGATGAGGTGTGAGGGGATTTATGTCCTCACTCACTGCTCTCCGTGCTGATGCATCCGCAGGGAGGGCGGGGTGGCTCTTCCCTGGTGCCCGCGGGCTTTTCCAGAGGTTTGGAAGGGGCACATCGTGTCCCTGCCTGACAGCCTGAGTGTTGGGGACACTCCTGGAAATCGCCAGGGTTTTCCGTGCCGAGCTGCTTTTTTTAACCGGCTTTCCCTGAAATGTGCAAGCATCCCTGTCCATCAAATCCGCAGGGAAATGCTGCTGGTGTTGTTCCCAAAGAGACCAAAATCTTCCAAACCAAGAGACTAAACAGTGTCAAACTCACAGAGAGCATCTGATTTTTATAGGGCCATAAAATCTTCGGGGCATCGTGGAGTGGGATTGCTCACCAGCCTGCCCTGCATGATGGATCTGTGACCTCTCCCAAAAACCCCATTTATTAGGAAAAATCAGGACCCTGTCAGCAGCCTCGGGAGCTGAGCTCATGTGAGGAGGACAGCAAAGCTCCTGGGGTTGCCGAGTAAGTCAGACCATAAATCTTTGTAGGGTTTTGTGTCCCAGTGGCTCTGGTTTTGCTGTGGTTCCTGCTGAGCTGCCCCGGATGCAGAAGGTGTCATTTTGTGGCTGGAGGAAAAACTCTCTAAAAAAGCACCTGTAAAAGGTTGTTTTTCTGAGCTGGGTTGTGACTGAGCTCCTGCCATAGCCAAAATTCCAGCCCTCAGGTCTGGCACGTCCCAACCCTGGCAGTGAACAAGGCCAGGCTGGACAGGGCTTGGAGCAACCTGGGACAGTGGAAGGTGTCCTTTCCCATGGCTGGGGTTGGAATGGGATGATCTTCAAGCTCCCTTCCAACCCAAACCATTCTGGGATTCTATGATTTCCCTGCCTCAGTTTCCCCTCCGTGGTGTTGGGAGAGCCAACTCCTTGAGCTCATCACCCTCCCAAACCCACACCAGCTCCAACTCCTCACCAGCCTCCTCCCTCTGCACTGCAATTCCAGCCCCAGAAATGACCTAGAAGGTGCTGGAAAAGCAGCATGGCAGTAGTTGGCAGAACCAAGATGGATAAAGCCACTCTGGATGCCATTTATCGAGAGCCCAGGATCCCAAACACCGCAGCAGGGATGAGGTTTTATCAATCTGCTCGTGTGGGGGCAGGAGGAAATGGCGAGGGCCAGCACAGATGTGAAACATCAAAAGCAGAGAGTTTTGAACAGAGTTAAAATGAAAAGGAGCTGTTTACAAGAAGCGGTTTGGAGCCTGTTTATCCCTGGACTTTCGTGCCACCAGAGCTTTGGCCATGGGGTTTGTCATGGGGAGTGGATGTGTACACGAGACAACATTTATTTGTCATGAGCAGCTGCTGTTTCCTCTGCTCAAGACCTTTTTCCATGCAATTAGGGCTGGGAATTTCTCATCCACAGCCACGAGGTCTCCCCGAGGGCCCTGCAGGGGTTGGAATGAGCCGCAGATCCATCAGGATGAGCCCCTGGCATTGACTCCCAGCACAGCAGGGCCTGGGGAAGGCAGGAGCAGCCCATGCCCTGCTGAGAGGCTCTGCCAAGTGCTCCCTGGGGCTCCTGGAGGAAGCTGCTCGTCATCGCGGAGTGATCACAGTTTTGGAAAGCTGTGCAGTGCTCCTGCTTCCTCCCCAGCCTGGGTCAGCCGGGGGTCCCCTGGGGCTGTTCCCAGAATCTATCCCTCCTGCAGGGCAATGGCCCTGAGGAGGATCAGAATGAGCAGGGAGCCTCTGCAAACGGGGATGGGGACAGGGGAAAGGGGAGAGAGAAAAGAGAAGGGGGACAAGGGACAGTGAACGAGGGAAGGGGAAAGGGGATGGGAAACAAGGAAAGGGAAAGGGAAAGAGGGTGGGGGAAAGGGGGCAAGAAAAAAGGGAAAAGAGGACAGGGGAAAGGGGGCAAGAGAAAAAGGAAAGGAAAAGGGGACAGGGAACAAAGGAAGGGGGAAGGGCAATCAGGAAGAGAAAAGGGAAAGGGGACAGGGAATGAGGGAAGTGGGAAAGGGGATGGGAAACAAGAAAAGGGAAAGGGAAAAGAGGATGGGGAAAAGAGGGCAAGAGAAAAGGGAAAGGGGACAAGGGAAAGGGGAAGGGGGATGGGCAATCAGGAGGCAAAAAGGGAAAGGAAAAGAGGACAGGATGGGGAAAGGGGAAGAGAAAAGGGGAAGGGGAAAGGGGGCAAGAGACAACGGAAAGGGAGCAAGGGACAGGGAACAAAGGAAAGGGGAAGGGGAAGGGAAGAGAAAATGGAAAGGGGGAAAGAGAAAAGGGAAAAAGTGAAAGGAGAAGGGGACAGGAGAAAGGGGAAAGTTTCCAGTCTGTCCTGCTGTGTCTGACCATTGGAACTGCTGTGCCTGCCTGGATTCTCAGTGGGAGCATCATCCCTTTTTGCCATTCACTACCTTCATTGCCATCATTTTGCCATTCGTTACCTTTTGCATCCCCCAATTTTGGCAGCCAAATCAGCCCTAGAAACCTCAACAAGATGCTCTTGGGAACCTTGGTGCTGCTGAGGGGTTTGGGAGCATCCCGGGACAGAAAAATGCAGAACTCCTGCTGTGCCTGAGAGGCTTTAGGGATCAAAACCAAACCCCAGGACATCCAGGGCAGCACATCTGCTGCTTTGAGCAGCTCTTTCCCCTCAGAGAGGTCCTTCCCCAGAGAGCTTTCCCCAGAAAATGCAGAGATCCTCAGCATTTTCCTCCTTGCTGGAGTTTCTGCCCAAACCAGGGCGTTGTGGCCAATTCTGCCCCCCACCCTGGGCATGGCGTTTTCCATCCCACTGGCACCACTTCCAGCTGCAGCGTGGAGCAGCTGGGCTCAGATTCAAATCCCCAATGCTCCCACGGTGCCAAACACTTCTGCAGAGCTTCATAAGAGCGATTCCCTTAATTATTCATGGCTGGGATAAATGCGCGGCAGTTGTTGGGATAAATCAGGGTTTGCGAAGTTTATAATCAATAATTATTGTTGATTATAATTAGAGGGGGCTGAAGGGCCCTGGGGTGGCACATCCCTTTTGTTTGGGAGCATTGGAGCAAATATCCAGCATCTGGCAACTTTTTTAGGGGGATTTTTAGGCTCTCAGGGATTTCTGCTGCTGATGCCCCCAAATCCCCATCGCTGCTGGGACAAGGATTGAGATCCACTCACCAAACACCATCACGTGGCTGCTTTTCTCTATTTTTTTCCCCTCTAGGGAGGGAAGATGTGTTTTCTCACATATTTTTGAAGTCATTGTGTGTTTTTAGAAGGACGTGCTAAGCCAGGGAGGATTTCTACTGTCGGACGTGTTTTCTTTCAGACTTTCCTTCACACAGTGCATTTTTAAACCCAATTTAACTGCCCTTTCGCCCCTGCTTGGCTTCACTGGTGCCTTTCTGGGAGTGGAAGGCTGCTGGCAGCCCACAGCCCAGAGGGGACACCTTTGGGGTCCCCATCCTTGCAGGGCTGTCCCTGTGGGATCCTTGTCCCAGCATCAGGGTCCCTGTTGTTATAAGGGTGATCCCTGTCCTTGTAGGGAGTCATTGTAGGGTTCTCAACCTTGTAGAGTGTCCCTGCCCTCTCAGGGGGCCACAGGGGATGGCAGCAGCTGAGGGGAGCAGGGTGGATCCCACAGGGAGCCACAGCCCAGGGGGGGACAGCCAGGATGGAAGGGGACAAGGAGTCAGCTGAAAATTTGGTTTGTGGAACATTCCCAACACAAATCAACAGCTGCTGTGGCTCGGAAAATCCCACAGAGCCTCGTGCTGGGGACATTGGAGTGGGACAGGGCAGGCAGAGGTCACTGTGAGGGGGCAATGGCCAGGAGAGCAACAAGGAATGAGCAGGAGCTGAGCTCTGCAGAGGATGAAGTGACCAATAGAGCTGCCAGCTGGGAATGGGGCTGGGAGGGACAAAAATCACCTTTCTCTGTCTGGGCAAGAAAATGGACCTGACTGCCAGTCTGAGAAAAACCATCTCCTGTCCCAGAATGGGTTGGGCTGGAAGGGACCTTAAAGCTCATCCAGTGCCATGGGCAGGGACACCTTGCACTGTCCCAGGCTGTTCTAATGTCCAAGCTGGCCTTGGACACTGCCAGGGATCCAGGGGCAGCCACAGCTTCTCTGGAAAACCTGTGCCAGGGGCTCACCACCCTCACAGCCAAGAATTCCTTCCCAATCTCCCATCCATCCCTGCCCTCTGGCAGTGGGAAGCCATTCCCTGTGTCCTGTCCCTCCATCCCTTGTCCCCAGTCCCTCTCCAGCTCTCCTGGAGCTCCTTCAGGCCCTGGCAGGAGCTCTGAGCTCTCCCTGGAGCTTCTCCTCTTCTCCAGGTGAACATTCCCAGCTCTCCCAGCCTAGCTCCATATCCCAGATACCAAGCAGCAGGATGTTCCCAGCACTCATTCTCCCTACACAGGAGGATGGATGCACAGAAGAGTTTGGACTGTGATGGATCAGGGAAGATCCATGGGTGGGAGAGAGCAGAGCAGAGTTACACAGTCCTTGCATCCGATGACTCAATTCCCAGCCATCCCTGGGATCTCACAGGGATGTTGCTCAAGAAAAAAAACATGGAAAGCTGAGGAGGTCCAAAGGAAATGGACAACAGGAGGCCTGTGATTAAATAGCTTTAACTCACATCCTAAAGACATACATCTACTGGGGGAGCTGTCTGGGGACAGGAATGTGTAGGGCTGGCCCTGCTGGCTCACAGTGAAGGACTCTTTGGAGTTTGTGTCCAGCAGCAGACATGAGCTGGGATTTAGGGAACGAATCCAAGTACAGGGGAAGGCAGAGCAACCTCAGCTGGCGATGGCTGGCGGTTCCCAAAATCCAACCCTGGATTCAACTCCCCCTTTCTGAGGGATCCCCACCCGCAGCAAGGCACTTGGGGTCTAGCCAGGGATTCACCCATGGATGGGAAACCCACCTTGTGGGGACAAGGGTGTAGGGGGTGTCCTGCCAGGTCAGCACGGGGGAAAAACTGGGAATTGCAGCCAGCTGGCCCCTCTGACACAGCAGGACGTGGCTCGCCAGGGGAATAGTTGAAGCTCTTCCATGAGGAGCCAGGGCAGGCTGGGATGGGTTGGGAAGCCTTTCCCATTCCCTGGGAAGCAGAAATAAAGTAAAATATGTGAGACCTGTCCCAGCTGGAGCTCAGTCCCTAAAACTGTGCTGCTGGCTGTGAGAAGGGAAGAGAGAAATCCCTGCTGGGGAAAAATTCCAGCTTTCTCTCTTTGTCAGGCAGTGTTTTGGTGACCTGTGTGTCATCCTTGGAATGTCACTGCCTTCCTGCATCCTCCAGGCCGGGCTGCTGGAGTGGTGAGCAATGGTGGCACCTGGCAGTGTCACATCACCCAGAGCCCTCTTTGCTGTGGGGTGGCGTCACTGTGTCACCGCAGCCCCAAAAAGCCACAGGACTTCCCAAGCTGTGAATCAAGAGGGATTTCCTCCAGCCAGGGCAGCGCTGCCCTGGGTGACACAGCCTGAATCACATTCCCACCCTCCCATGTCACTCTCTCTGGCTTTCTCCTGAGCTGCTTGGCTCCCAGGGAGAGAGATCCCTGTTGGCCCAGACTGGGGACAGTCCCTGCTGGGCATCCCCACCCTGCTCCCAGTGCAGAAAGCTGCACCCACCAGCTGCAAACTGGGAGAAAGGACTGGGTGTCCCTCTGGATGGACAGGGAGAGGGAAGGCTGGATGCAACCTCACCCTGCCCTGCTCCTGCTGGAGGTTTCTGCGGTAGCTCCCACCCAGGATGGCCACCCTGGTGTCCTTGGGGAGGGTGACGATGACACACAGGAGGTGACCCATTCCCAGCTGGGACCTCCAAACCTTTTTGGGACCAATTTCCCCATGTCCTGCCCTGCTCCAACATCCAACAAGCCAGGTCTGCAGCATTATGTCTGAGCTGGAAGCCACAGACATTGCCAACTCCTGTCTCCAACTCCGCTGGAAATCACAGAGAGAGGATAAACAGATAGGGTGGGTTTGGGCAGCTTTTTTTATTTTATATCCAGCCACCATACCTGGAGGGATTCTAAGGTAGCACAGATGTGGCACTTGGGGACATGATTTGGTGGCACTTGGCAGTGCTGGGGGAACGGTTGGATTAGATGCTCTTAGAGGGCTTTTCCAACTTCAATAGATCCAGGATTCCATGGCTTTGCCCTCTCTGAGGTCCTGGACTTTACTCCTTGTGGATCCATGTGCAGAGTGAGCTTGGGCAGGGGCCAACACAGAGAACACCACTGGATTTAGCAATAGGACCATTTGCGTTGCCAGCAAGCCAAGAAATCCCAGCTAATGGGCTCTTCCCCATCTCCCCTCCCCTCTGGAGAGCTCAGCTCACCCTCCAGGCTGGAGCAGAGCTGGGAGCAGAGCTGGGAGCCTTCCCACCCCAGCCGTGCCGGGGAAGTGTCCCGTGCGTTACCACGGAGCTGAATCATGGCCTTGCAGCCGCTCTTTCAACACACAGGAGGGATTTGGCAATTCCAGGGGCTATTAATAGAGCCAGGCAGCTCTCCTGGGCCCCACGCCGTGCTGGAGGATGCAGGAGAGCAAAGCAAACTCTCAGGGAGGTGAAGGGCTGAGTTTACCTAAGGAGAGGTCGGGAAATAACCTGTCGGGGAGCAGGAACAGCAGCGCTGCCCTCTCCCCACTTATCGCTCCATGTCCGAGCCAAGAGGGAACAATGGACAATGAACAGCAATGTCCCACAGGGGACGTGCCACCTCTGCTCCCTCCTCAGCCCCGAGGCACCCCAGGGGGGCTCCCAGTTTGCAGAAGCAGCAGGAAAGGCACTGGGAAGCGATTACCTTGGGATGGTCCGTGGTGGTTGCTGCTCTTCCGGCCTGGACTTTGACTTCACCCCCTGGGTGTGAGTCAGGAGCAGAGAGGCCCCAGCATGGCCCTGGCTTGGGAATGCAGAGCAGGAGGGCAGAGCTGGGGCTGCAGGGCCACAAGGAGAGGCTGGAGGTGGAGCACGTCTGTGGGAATGGAAAATACAGCAGAAGGTGTTCTGCGAGGAGCTGGTTTGGATTGCTCTTCCCAGCTCCATCCCAATCCCCGTCCAGGATGGTGTCCTGGAGACAAAACCCCTGCCCATGCTGGGCACAGGGCAGAAGGGATGGAGATCCCATCCTGGCCACCCTGCAAGGCTTGGGGGCTGGGGATACTGAAAGTGCCAGGAGGAAGAGCCACCCTGTGTACTGAGGAACTCCATCCTGCTCTGCCACCATCCCAAACCTCACATCCCAGCTCCATCCCAAACCTCCACCATCCCTCATCACATCCCAGCTCCATCCCAAACATCCACCATCCCTCATCACATCCCAGCTCCATCCCAAACCTCCACCATCCCTCATCACATCCCAGCTCCATCCCAAACCTCCACCATCCCTCACCACATCCCAGCTCCATCCCAAACCTCCACCATCCCTCACCACATCCCAGCTCCATCCCAAACCTCCACCATCCCTCACCACATCCCAGCTCCATCCCAAACCTCCACCCTCCTTTCCCCAGCACAGCTGCTCTGACTCTGCCGTTAGGACATCGATGTGTATTGCCATCCCACCGCTGGACCAGCATCTGTCTGTCTGTCTGTCCCCAGACTGTCCCTGTTTGGTCCCCACCCCCCGCCCCACACTGACAGGCACTGTGTGAGGCTGGGGAGCTGCTTTGGGGTGACACACTGGCAGTGATGGACAGCCAGGATCCCTCTCCATCCCCTCAGGCAATGCTGAGGGCACAGGGAACACAGCCCGGGTACCAGGATGGATTGCATCACCCTGGATGTCCCCAGGGGTGGGCTGAGCTCTGGCTGAGGCTATTCCAGACACCCTCGGCAGCAGCCCAGCCTCACCCGGCAACTCCGGACAAACATTCCCCGACACGGACAGGGCAGGGCGGGTGCTCCATGGCAGGGATCGTGCCGGAGAGGAACCTGCCCTGCCGGGAAGCATCTCTGCCAGGCTGGGCCACCAGATGGGATGCAGGGACTGGTTCCCAGTGTCCCCCAGCCCTGCCAGCCTCCCTGTCCCCAGCCAGCCCCAGGGACATGAGCCAGCTCACCAGGTCCTGTCCTGCTGCACATCCTGGCAGGGCTGCTGGAATCTGTCCAGGCAGATCTGTCCTTCCCGTGGCCCTGCTCCTGCCTGGCAGCATCTCCCTCCTGGGGACAATGTCCTCTGCTGCCTCCTCCCTGCTGCAGCAGCCTCTTCCTGCAGCTGTATCCCGGACAGAGCTGGACACGGAATGAGGTTTGCCAGGAGGGGCTGTGGCCATCCAGCCGTGGTCTGGGATGGGCTGGAAAATCCACTTCCAACACAAGGAATTTTGGAAAATCCACTTCCAACACAAGGAATGGTGGAAGTCTTTCAGGCTTGTCTTTCACCACCCTGGTTCTGCTCAAAGGGTAGAAAACCTGGGAGAAACACCGGGATTGCTTCTGATGTCCCACATTTTGGAGAGCAGCGGGAAACTCTGTAATGCTCCCCCTGAAAGCTTTTAAACATGGAAAACACAACACACACCTTCGATATTCCTTCTGCCCTGCAGTGAGCACTGCTTGCCAGCCTTCCTCCCTCCTAACTGATGATGATGATGGCTTGGTGGGACTCCTTGAGGATGGGGACAGAATCACAGAATATCCTGAGCTGGAAGAGCCCAACAAGGAGTACGTGGAGAATTTCCTGTTGTTTTGGATGATAAATTGTTTTGCTTTCAGGACAAGCACACAACCCTTTTTTGGGGGTGTGTGTGTCATTATTTTCTGATAATTGGAACACCCCCTGAAAGGCTCCTGAAGCACATCCAAATGGCCACCTTTAGAGCAGCACTGAAATCAAGTCCCACCAGAAGACAACTTGGCTCTGAATCTGTAGTTGAACCGTATCTGTCAGGAAACCTTCAGCTGAGCCTGAACCCCCCAGCACCACCGGGGGAGGCAGAGCTGTGGTTCAGCCACACAAACACCTCTGTTATTGTTAAAGGGCTGCAGAGGGAGCTGATAACATCAGTGCCCATGGTGATCTCACCTCACTTGAGCAGCAGCATTGCTCACACCAGGGACCTGGTGCTGCATCCTGCTCCTGCAGCCTCCTGGGACAGGACAGCATCCCACTGCTCCAGACTCCTGGCAATCACTCTTTCCCTCACAGTTCCCCCCCAGAACATGAGCTCTGCCTCCTCTGCCTCACTTCTCACCCAAGGTGTAATTCCAGGCCAGGCTGGATGGGAATTGGAGCAGCCTTGTCCAGTGGAAGGTGTTCTGCCCGTGGCAGGGCTGGACTGATGCCCTTTAAAGGTCCCTTTCAACCCAAACCACCCTGTGGCTCTGATTCCATAAACATTTTCTGAGTGTTTCTTTCCATTCTGCTCCATCCCCAGAGCCGGAGCTGTTGGAAAAAGCCAAGTGCTGGAATGTTTCCTCTGGTGGATGAGGGAACTTTGGGATGCAAACCCATCAAACTGCCCTCAGTATCCCTCAAGTCTTCCCCCTGCCCATACATTTTCTGGCACACATCTGCCTCCACAGATTTCTCCGAGTGCCTGTTTGGGTGGAATGGAATTTTCCAATGGAAAAGACATTTTGCACAGAAAAATAAAACCCCAATAAACTCAAAGGCACCTGATGTGGCCCAGGACCCTGACCTGCATCCACAGCAAACCCCGAAGAGCACATCCCTTCCCAAGTCTGCACTGCAAGGTGGGCTCAGCTCAGGGCTCCTGATATCCCAACCCAGCCTGGGAGGCTGGAGCTGATGGACCCCACTGGTGATGTTGGGGAGGAAGCCAGCAAAGCCAGGACTCCCCAGCCACAGCCCCTTGGAGCAAACAGCCCCTCATCCCCGCAGGATCCCCCGGGGAAGCTGTTCCTGACCCTCCAGTCAATCCAGCAGCACGGGGAGAGGCAGCGACACGCGGAGCCACAACGGAGATGTGGCACTGACCCCTAGTGACAAACTGCTGCCCCGAGCCTGCTCCCGCAGGGGAGCGGGGCTGGAAAAGGACACTGGAGAAGAGCTGCGATGGGGGAATGAATGCTCCTCGTCTCACACAAACCCTGCGGGAGGAAGGGATCCTCTTGCTGAGGGGCACCCAGCCCTGCTCCCACCACCCAAAACATGCAGAGGAGTCTGCTTGAGACAGAGTTTATGTAAGATGCAACGACAAACCCAAATATTGCACTTCAAACTGCCAGAGGGCAGGGCGCGATGGGAGATTGGGAAGAAATTCTTGGCTGTGAGGGTGGTGAGGCCCTGGCACAGGGTGCCCAGAGAAGCTGGGGTGCCCCTGGATCCCTGGCAGTGTCCAAGGCCAGGTTGGACAGGGCTTGGAGCAACCTGGGACAGTGGAAGGTATCTCTGCCCATGGCTGCGGTGGGACTGGATGGGCTTTAATGTCCCTTCCAACCCAACCCATTCTGGGATTCGATGATGATGATGAGGGACAGGATGGGAAATGACCAGTGTAGTTTATGAAATTCAGCAGTCTAAGGCCCTTATCCAGCAGAGGAATGATGGGAACACACGAAGGATCTGTTCACACCCTTCCCTTGGGAATAATGCCTCTGATCAGCAGGCCGCAGTTTATTCCTTTAAATACATACATTTTGGCTCAAAGCCTGGCATTCAGCCCAAAAACTCTTTCAATTAAGGGCTTCCAGGAGAGCCCAGGACTAATGATCTATTTCTGGGGATTTCAAAAGACTCACAGCCATGTGTGCTGCTTGCAGGATGAGAAATACAGAGTTTACAACACTCTCAGCAGTGTTTTCCAGCTTTTTCTTCCTCTTCCCAGTAATTTCAGAGGCCCAAGGAGCAGGAGGAGGATCTGTCCCCCCCAGACACGTCTCAGTTTTGCAGTGGAAGGGAGATGTTCATTGGAGTGGGATGATCATGGAATCCTAGAACAGTTGGGGTTGGAAGGGACCTTAAAGACCATCAGCTTTCAACCCCTTGCCACTTCCTGTCCCCCAAGGATGGGCAGAGGCTGGAAAGCCACTTCCCCAGGATTTGCATCTCCATCCCACCTTGCAAGGGTCCAGCCTTGCCCTTCATCTCCCTCCCCTCTTTCCTACAGTGCTGCTCTTTCCCCAGACCTCACTCCCTGCACCACTCCCAGCTCAGGAAGCACCAACCTCGCCGCTGTCACCGAGACCAAAGACAAATCGAGGCTGCAAATAACCCCTGGGCTTGGGACCAAGAAAATGCCAGCAGTGAGGAAAGCCATCTCCCAACCTGCCCACCCTCGGGATTTGCTGGCAGAGTTCTGTCCCAGCTATTCAGGGCTGTTGTGTGACCTGAGCGTTGGCCTCTGTGATAAATCTGCTCTGCCCAGATCCTCCTCTTCCCCCTGAGGACGAAGATGCTCATGAATTTGGGACTCAAGTCAGGTGCAAACACAACTGGGGGCTGGTTGGAGCAGCCCTGGAGTGGTGGAATGCTGTCCCTCCCAGCTCCACACAGTTTCAGCATGGATGGAATTGCAGGATTTGCTGAAGTCAGTAGAGCTTCTCCTGCAACCAGGGAGGAGAGAAATGAGCTTTTTTATCTTGGAATCACTCACCCCTTCCTGCTCAGGGGCAACTGAAGTGACTGTGAGATTAAGAGAATCTACAGAGCAGGGCTGATTTGTCTTTTCCAGTGTAGTTTGTTGCTCGGTGAGCTCTCAACAGCAGCCAGGGAACAACAAGTGGGAGGTACAGACACGTCTCTGGCACCAGAAACCACCAGCGCTCCGCAGCAGGGAGTGGCCTCTCCCTCCACCACCGAAACCACTTCTCTCCTTGGAGAAAGGCTCAGAGAGGGCTGGGAAAGTGAGATGTTTCCCATGTCAGTCACAAACCTTTCCCCGCCGCAGCTCTCAGAGCTCGCTGTGTCTCTTGCCCTGTTTGTCCCTGGCCGCCACCCTCGGCGCTGTCCCCCGCAGGCCCCTCCCGGGGACACCACCTTCCTGGGCCGTGCTCTCCTGGGATGGCTCCTCCCGGCTGGCAGTGTCCCCTCCGGGGTTTTTGGGTGGGTGCCGTGCCGGGGTGTCCCCGGGCTGGGGGGAGAGCTCAGGCACGGATGGCTCCATCATCTGGAGGAAGTCGCAGGCAGGGAGTGGTGGCTTCCAGTCTTCCTCAGACAAGGTACCTGAGCAGCAAACACAGTCCCAGTCAGCAGGTGAAGAGTTACGCCTCACTTCCAGGGCTATTTCTCTTTCCAAGGGATTATGGCTTTCTTTTCCCCCTTCCAGTGAACAGATTAAAAATAGTTTCTGAAAGATTGTAGGAACCTAGAATCTTAAAATGTTTTGGGTTGGAAGGGACCTTCAAGGTCCCCCCATTCCAGCCCCTGCCATGGCAGGGACACCTTCCACTATCCCAGATCGCTCCAAGCCCCTTCCAACCTGGCCTTGAATGTTTCCAGGGATCCAGGGCCTCCCCACCCTCACAGCCAGGAATTCCTTCCCAATCTCCCATCCATCCCTGCCCTCTGGCAGTGGGAAGCCATTCCCTGTGTCCTGTCCCTCCATCCCTTGTCCCCAGTCCCTTTCCAGCTTTCCTGAGGAAGGTATTTCCATGCTGGCTTCCTCCAAAGCCTCATCAGGCTGATCAGGGATGCAGTGAAAAGCTTCACAGCACAAGCCAACCTTTTACATCCCAAAAACCACAGCAAAACACCACCTTCCTTAACTTTCCTTATCCTTTCCCATCCAAAAAGAAATGCAGGAAGGTGCCTGAAGAGCAGCTACTTCTTACACTGACAACTGGGAGCTGGGAGGTTTTTTATTAGCGAGCTGTGTTTGGGAATGGGAAAACACAGCCAGATTTGGGGATTATGACAGGGAAAAGATGTCCATTCCAAACTATTCACGTTTGGCTCAGAGCATTAAACAGTCCCAAAGCAAATTTGTGAGTGTGGGCATTCTCTCCTGGCTGGACTATTTGTACTTCTCCAGCTCTAACAAGCAGAGCTGCTTTTTCCATCGTTAAATTCCAGGGCAGACAATTTATTGCACATAGTATCGTCTCATAAACAGACTGGAGCTCACAGTGTGTGCTTGGGAACGTTATAAGCCTGTGTCCACTTACTGCTGGGAATCTCCAGTCCTGCTTGGAGCTTCTGCAGCCAAGACAAGATGTTCGTCTCAGTGATGGACTGCTCTGGTGGGAACTTGAATACCTGACCCCCGGCATGGAGGTTCACCCAGAGGAGAACGGGCAGAGAAGGCATGGTGGAAAAATATGTCCTCAGGATGCCATGTCCCACTGGAGTCTTCTTCCTGTTGGGAAGAGGAGATTCAGCTTTGGCAGCACAATGGGACTGAGAGCCAAAAACCACCAAAGCTTTTGGGTCACATCCAGCAAAGCACACTTTTGCCAGTGGGACTGCAGAAGCATCATCCCTGAAGTGTTCCAGGGCAGGTTGGACAGGGCTTGGAGCAGCCTGGGATGGTGGGAGGTGTCCCTGCCCGTGGACAAACAGGATGGGCTTTAAGGTCCTTTCCAACCCAAACCATTCCAGGATTCTCTAATTCTAAGCTCAAGGCACTATACATAATCTTAATGCCTTAAGGAACCTGTAAGGGTCTCCTTTTAGGGGACAACAGCCTGGATGTGTAAAGAAATCCCTGAGCAGAGCAAACTCTGTAGGAAGGTGGAAAATGTTTTCCACCTTAAGCTTTTAAGAGCAGCTGAGACAGGAGTGGGACAGGTCCTGCAGCCCCAGGGAGAGCTGCCTGCTCCTTCCAGCCCAGCTGCTGCCACTGCGCTGTGGTGACAGTGACTCCACAGGGATGGAAAGGCAAATTCCTCAAGTGACACAGAGACAGTGAAGAGGACATTGAGAGAGATGGAAGGAATTCCTGACTGTGAGGGAGGTGAGGCCCTGGCACAGAGTGCCCAGAGAAGCTGTGGCTGCCCCTGGATCCCTGGCAGTGTCCAAGGGCAGGCTGGACAGGGCTTGGAGCAACCTGGGACAGTGGAAGGTGTTCCTGGCCATGGCAGGGGGTGAGATGAGAGGATCTTCGAGGTCCCTTCCGACCCAAACCACTGGGATTCTGGAATTCCGCCCTGGTTTGTGGCAATGCCATTTTGCTCTCGCACAGGAAGGCTTTTTGTGGCTCAGGAAGGCAGAGCAAAGGCAGATGTGTAGGTGGGGAAGTTCCAGCGCTCTCGTTTCTGGAGCATTACTGGCAGCCCAATCCCTTCTCTCTGAACACACGTGCATTCCCCCTCAGCTCAGCTCAGCTCCAGCCCATGCTGCACGGTGCTTCCCAGACTTCAAAGCACATTATGATTAAGCTGCTGAATTGTCTCTAGGCTTGGGCAAAACAAACAGAGGCCAAAAATTCAAAATGCAACTAAGAAGGGGAGGATTTAAAAAAAAAATCCCCTTTCCTACAACTTTCTATTTCTGAGGTCTTGAATTAATTTTGTTTCTTGAATAGTTTTTGAGTTTCATTTATTGGGTTTTTGGTTGAACCTTCTTGTGAGAACTTTCCTTCCCCAGTCAATGACCAACAGTCATTCCCCTTAACTGCTGGTGGAAAATCACCAAAAGGCATTCCAGGAGGGCAAATTTCCTTTTCTTTAACTCCCACATGCAACAAAAACACAAATAACACCAGACCCAGGGTCAAGCAACTACAAACACTAGAGAACAATTTTCCTCTATCAAAAACAATTCCTGCAATCAATTAAACATTTACCAATTTTACTTTGTCAGGCAATTTTTGCAGCTGCCCAGAACACTGGCTGAATCATTGCTCAATGGTTTGACCTCCCAACTCCTGATGATTTCAGACCCAATAATCACATTACCAACTCGTGTTCTCAGTAATTGCAGCCTCAAAGGGTTTTTTTCTGCAACACTCAGAGCGAGTTAGTGGAAAGGAGAGAAGAGATTTTCATGCACTCACAGGTTCAACCAGCAAGCCACAAACGCCTGCTGGGGTCTTCTTTTTGCCAGTTTCAGCATTTCCTTGCTTTCCATTTGACTGATGTCACCAGCACTGAACAGGATGAGGAAAGGTTTTCTGAGCTGCAAGTACTGGGGCAGATTTGAAATGGTGATTTCTGGCTGCAAGACGTCAAAACAGAGAAATTGGTGGTTACGGGGAGGAGAAAACAGGGGAAAATTTGACTTTCTGCTCTTCCATGAGGGTGCAGGGGTTTAGCAAGGCTGTAGTGCCCATGTGGGATGTGGGAAGCTGGGGGAGTGCTGGGCTTTTGGTGCACTTGGAGATGTCTTTGCCCAACCCAATCCCACCAAATCAGTGGGAGCAGCTGTGAGTGTGGAGATGGGAATGTGAGCAGAGAAGGGAGAAGCAAGGCCAGCTCACCCCAGCTGCACTGAGCTAAAACCAAGCTCCAAAAGGCACATGGAAAAGGCCCTGGGAATAGGGAACAGATCCTACGAGAGGCCACACCACTGCAGCAGAGGGTGAGTGACTCTGAGGCTCATCCCTCAACTCCAGGGTCTCCTGCTCCAAGAGCAGCAAACAGCAGATTTGTGTCCAGGCTCCCTGCTCCAAGTCATAAAATTTAGAAACAAACTCAGCATGACAAAAATAACGAGCAGACATGGCCGTTCTGCAGAACTCCACGCTATCATCAGGGCTCTGCAAGCGACCGCAATGGAAAAAGGACATTTTGGTTTTATTTTTACTCACAAAAACGTCCAGCAGTTCGTATCTGATCATCTGCACCATGTCCTGTGTGCTGTGTTTGGACAGAGCAATGCTTTCCACACTGTGGCCTCTGCCCCGGGCAAGGAGGAGGGCAGGGGGGGACACGGAATATTTTCGGGATCTGAAAAACAGGGATGGTCACAAGGGGATTGGAAACACACCAAATGTGCTGCACACAGAGCTGCCATCGTCCTGGAGATATCTCTCATCCCTGGAAGTGTCCAAGGCTAGGCTGGACAGGGCTTGGAGCAGCCTGGGATAGTGGAAAGTGTCCCTGCCCATGGCTGGAGTGGAACAGGATGAGCTTTAAGGCTTCTTCCAACCCAAACCATTCTGGGATTCTGGGATTCTATTCCGCAGGCTTCATTCTCACACCTAAGGTTGGGTGGGGTTTTCACTCTGCCTCGCAAGCCAAGGCAAACAGAAGGTGTCAGATTTCACCTGAGTGACATGACCCAGACAAAACAACCTCCAGGAGATCCAATTTTTGTCTCAGTGAACTTGAAGCCCAAAAATTTTGGTGAAGTCCAAGCCCCACATTAGAGCAACACACAGAGGCTGCAGCCACCCAACCTTGGGGGAGTAACCAGATCATCCCTTATTCCCCAATTTCCTTCTGGTAAGAGGCTTTCAAGGGATTCAAAGAAAAGCTGAGAAAGTGGGAAAAGCAAAAATAGGAGAAGTCTGAGCAATGAAAGGGCAGGGGGGACAGCAAGCCAGGACAGCAATTTTCTGGAAGTTTGAGGAACTTCAGCCCTGGAGGCTCCAGATGGCACTGCCCAGAGGAAGGGTGTGACAGAGGAAATCAGCTGCCTTGGCAGTTTTTTGGGGCATGTCTGGTTTGTTTTTCAAAGGCTCCTGGCAAATTTTCAACGGTTGTGACATCAAAGAATCCCAGAATGGTTTCATCCATTCCACCCCTGCCATGGCAGGGACACCTTCCACTATCCCAGGTTCTCCAAGCCCTGTCCAACCTGGCCTTGGACACTGCCAGGGATCCAGGGGCAGCCACAGCTTCTCTGGGAATTCCATCCCAGCCCCTCCCCACCCTCACAGCCTGCAATTTCTTTAGGTCATCAATGACAAGGCAAGTGGAGGGAACCGCAGGTAAGTCATTTCCATGGTGTCCAACTCTTATGGAGGCTTTTCCCATCCTCCATCACAGCATTTATCTCTCTGGGAATTATACAACCACTGCAAACTTCTAAGGGCCACCCCAGAGCTGTGCTGATGTTGTGGTAGAGAGCAGCAGTGACCAGAGGATCATGGAATATCCTCAGCTGGAAGGGACCAACTAGGATCACAGAATTCCAACTCCTGAGCATGGACTTCCCTGAGGCTTTCAAATGTTGGGAAAGAATTGCTAAACTGTTCTTGGGTTTATCTGAACCATTTCAGCGTTTTTCATTTATCTTTGTAAATCCAGCCCTGATCTAAGCCCTGATCTCCCTGTCTGAACTCCCAAGTTCTGCTACTCAAAAGAAGTTGATTCTCACACCTCTGCAAACCCTCTGGGCTGTGAGGAAGACCCTTAACTTCCCTTTCCATTATTTTGCAAATTAACCTGCATTGACTGTTGATTAAGAGTGGCAAAAACCTAAAAAAGTATTAATTTGGGGAATTTGAACTTATTAAACTTCTCCAGGTTTTAAAGAGATTCTTTGCCTTGGTCATGGCTCCGAGGAGTGAAGACTCTTGTTCCCTGTATCTAAAATACATCAACTTGTTCAGCAGCCTTTGATCAGCATCTGTGAGGGTGGTGAGGCACTGGAAAAGACTTCCAGAGATCTGCCCCTGGATCCCTGGCAGTGTCCAAGGCCAGGCTGGACAGGGCTTGGAGCAACCTGGGATCTAAGGTGTCCCTGCCCATGGTGAAACGAGATGAAGTTTAAAGTCTCTTCCAACCCAAACCATTCTAGGATTCTACAAGGAAATACATACTGCCAGAAAGCACCAAATTCCCCAGCTATACTCTGTCCTGAAATCCCTTCTCCTCTTCCTGGTACTGAAGGGTTGTGTTGTTGCTTACCACAGCTTTCTATTTATACAGCAGGACCATTCAGTGAGTAACACGAGTCTTGCATTTCAATCAAAACCATCTGCAAACAAACCCTTGGCAGGAACCTCTGACATCGACGTAGAAATAAATAACAACCTCATTCAAAGCATTTCTTCCTCAATGCCTTTTTCCCCTCCATTAGTGACCAGCCCAGCAGGTGCCTGCTGAGCAAACAGCTTTGCTGACACCAGGCTTTGTGTATCCTGGAGCCTTTTTTCTCTGGAAAAGGTCTTCAGGATGCACAAAAGGGGAATCAGCTTTCCGTGACCTGAGAGCCACAAGTATTTTCTCCCTGAGTGCTGAGCTGAAGAATGGCTTTTCTTTTTTCTGAAGAAGGGAAGTGAGCCTGGCTCTTGCATAAGGAATTCCTGTAAGTGTTTGCTTTCTGCTTACAGTTGAGAAGCCCATCAGGCTACAGTAACTTCAGCCACAAATCACAGCCAAAATCCAAATTTGGCAGAAGGACTATCAATATAAACTGTACTAAATATTCCTGCTGCACAGGAGCAGGCTGCAGACTCCTGGAGCAGGAGCAGGGAGGTGGATTCTTGCATGTGTCAGCTCTGAGAGAGCACAGGCTTTTTCGAATGGTACCTTGTAAGATCAGCCTGTCCTCTGCTTTTTTTTTCTTCTATCAGCTGGGCTGAAATCCTTAAGGAAGAAAAGTCTTAACTGGGGGTGGTCAAACTGATGCCTGGAGCACAGTTTGGTTAAATGGAGATGTATTCCCAAGGTTTTTGCATTTTTATTCTCTGTGCTCACCACAAAAATGCCTGTGTCTCATTAGGAATGCATCACACCTCTAAGGAGCTAATGAAAATAATTCCCTGCTGCATTGCAGGCTGTTAAACCCACACCTGGAAAACAGGCCAAGGACCTTCTGGGATTTTTAACTCTGCCTAGATAGCTAATTCCTGATGGAAATGAGCAGCCAGGCCAAGCTGGAGATTCCCCGTGGATCCAGCTGCATTTCTAGGCACTGAGCACCTCTCACGCCCCAACCCAAAGGACTTTGCCCCTATTTATTCACAAAGAAAGGGAGAGGTCACGGGCATTTCTCTCTTTATTCATGAATAAAGTTACAGGACTCCTCTGTCTCCTTTTTGGACACAAACCTCTGGTGTTTGTGGATTAATTTCCCTGACCTTTCCAGCAGGGCTCAGTGAGGTGACGATGGACAGGCTGAGAATCAGTGGCAGAGCCAAGGTGACAATTCCCTTTGGATGAGTCCTGACCCATCTCCCTGCAGGAGTAAGTCACTTGTAGCTGTCACTCAGCACAGTGACACTTACTCCAGGCACTGCCTTTCACTAAGTGCAAATCAGCTGGAATTCTTCCCAAAGGAAAAAGAGAAACCACTTACAAAGCCAAGGAATCATCTTCAAAATACATCCCCATCCTCACATGGCCACTCAGGATGTTTCCTGCCTCTTCAAAAGCTTCCCTGGCTGGAGAAAGACAAAGATACAAGAATAAACAATAGAAAGAGAGGTGTTGGTATTTTTTCCTGGAAACCTCACCGATGCACACATAACACATAACCATAACCACACATAATACCCTGCCAGAGCAGACTTTCAGGAACTAAACTAGGATTAGAGGCTCACAAGAAATGACTGCAGCTCAGGGCTGCAGGCCATGGGAGGAGGAGCAGGCAGAGACCAAGGATGAGGGGAAAATTCCCATTATGAGAACAGTGTTTGCTCTGCAGCCACCAGCACTGAGCCTCCAGGATCTGCAGGACAGAGGCACTGCTGGAGAATGAAATGTCTTTAAGGACTTAGAGTCTGTAAGTGTTCTTGGAAACAGGAGACCGATTAGAAGTCTAAACAGAAATCTTATAAATCCCAGTGACCTTTAACAAACGATGGATGATGGCTTTACTGGAGTGGGGCTAAGAGCCTGGAGATAAACCAACCTCTCCCTCAAGTGTCTCTTGGTTTATCCAGCTCCTCTGAGCACGCTGGGGCTGTTGCAGAGTAGGGAAACACCAGGCTGGAGCTCTCTTGAACACAGCTGAGACTGAGAGCACAGCTCTAAAACAAAGCTGACTCCAGAGTTGGTTGATTCCCTCATAAAAAATCCTCAGCTTTCACAGAATCCCAGATGATTTGTGTTGGAAGGGACCTTAAGCTCATCTCATTCCACCTCCTGCCACTAGACCAGGTTGCTCCAAGCCCTGTCCAGCCTGGCTGTGGTTTTAGGCAGTGGATCTATGGGAAAGCCAAGCTTTGTGGGAACATGCAAGGGGAGCTTGTGAAATGCAGAGATCAGAGCTCCAAACAGCTGCTGCCAAAGGTGGGGTGAGAACAGGGAGGATTTCAACACCACCATCCCCCTCCTTCTTTGTACTGAGCAACTAAAAGCACCAAAAACTACTTTTCTGACCCAAGCAGAGGGAGAAACCTCACTCTTTGGAGAAGCCAGGCTCTCCCTGAGAATTAAGGTGGTATATCAGACACAGCCACGATGTAAGTTGTTGTCAGACAGCAGTGACTGCTGCTCAGAACGTTCAGTGTCACAGCACAGCTGGCCAGCCCAAGCCCCCGGGACCAGTGACTCAGAGCTCAATAGACAGAACTGCCTCACAACTGCTCCCTTTTTGGTTCTTCGATTCCTGTTTTGCAGCTACACTCAAAGCTGTATTTTCCATTGTTTCCCACGTGGCCCATAAACTTTCATTTAAAGTGTTGTGCTTTATAAATGGAAATGGCTCCTTAAGGAGTGGCTCACTGAGGGCTCAGTCATTATCACAGAATTGCTGAATGGTCTGGGTGGGAAAAGATATTAAAGCTCACCCTATTCCAGCCCTGCCATGGGCAGGGACCCCTTCCACTGTCCCAGGCTGCTCCAAGCCCCAATGTCCAATGGCCTTGGACACTGCCAGGGATCCAGGGGCAGCACAGCTTCTCTGGGCACCCTGTGCCAGGGCTCACCACCCTCACAGCCAAGAATTCCTTCCCAAATTCCCATCTCTCCCTGTCCTCTGGCAGTGGGAAGCCATTCCCTGTGTCCTGTCCCTCCATCCCTTGTCCCAAGTCCTCCTCCAGCTGCTACAGAGAAACCACTCTTGGATAGGATTGATGTTGGTTTCCAGCTCTTTTGGTCTTTGGTTACTTGATTTTATCAGTGTTGACAGAAAAGTTCACATCCCAAGCTCCTCCACCAAGCACTTCTCCAGGCTTTAAATCCTCACTTGAGATATAAGTTCATCCAGAAGTGCTGCCCTGGAGCAGCCCTGGCTGCGGCAATTCCCTCTTAAATCAGGACAAGCTCCAGCAATACCAGGCTTATTCCTTGCCCTGATGAGATCTCCATCCCTATCACACTTCCCAGTTTTTCCCTGTTTCTGGCTGTGCCAGACCCAGAGCCACACTCCAGCCCACGTTTCTCCAGGGCTCACGGTGATGGGTTCTTTGCTCTGAAATCCCCCTAATTCACACAGCTCCACTGCAGACAGGAAGCACTTCAAAAAGTCTATTGAAATATTTCCTAGGAAATCAGTCCCCTCTGAAAACACTGTTTTAACTGCCTGAGGGGGCTGATCAGGCTGCACAGCACATTCCTTGAGCTGGAATCCCAACTGCCTTCCACGGCAGCTGCCGTGAATTGCACAAGCACAACTCCACTGACTTGGGAATAAGAAGGAATAAAGCTGCCAGATGAGGAAGGGTCTAAAATCCCTGCAGAGTTTTGGGAAGCAGGATCTGAGCAGCACCCCTTATCCCTCTGGAAGAAGACATCTCCAGCACAGCAGCACCTGGAGCATCTCTCCAGCCTTCGTCACTTGGCTTCCACTAATGCTGCCAAGCCCTGTGAGGCACCAGAGCTCTGCAGGACACAGGGATATCTTCAAACATTTGCCACAGGGTTTAGGACAGTCTTGCTTTCGAGGATGCTTCCAGTTTTGCATAAAAAACCAAATTTATGTCCCCAAAGTTCTCCAAGTTTCCAGGAAAACACTCGCTTGTTCATTGCTCTGGTAATACCATTCACCTCTTCCTAATAAATTTTAATTAGGATTTTTCTAACAAGCCCCTTTTAGCTCCAAAGGGCTTCTTAACATAGTCCTGATGCTAAGGGCTGGAAAACATCCAGGGATTTATTTAGCAGGACATTTCATTGCTCTGTTTGAGTTCCCTAGAAATGGCCATGACACAGTGCACCACTGCTCTGGGTCAGAGCAGGAATTGTGCCGTGAGAAAATGAGTGGGAATTCCAGATAAGTCTGCAGGTTGGTAAGAGGAACAATGTGGTTTTCCTGACTCCAGCCTGCTTTGCTGCTGGAACAGCTGGCTCCAGGTTTCTGCTCCCTCAGGCTGCTCTGCATCACAGCTCCAGCACTCCCAGGGTGGAAAAGACATCCTGAATTTCATCTCCCTGTGGCTGAACTACCCCAGACTGTGGGTGCCATTGTGGACTGCAGATGGAATGTGCCCTGAGGGAAGAGGCAATCCCACAGGATCCACAAAGAGTTGTCCCCAAGTGCTTTCCAGTTGGTTCCAGACATTCTGTTTTGTTCTTACCTCTTCCCTCTGGACCCCCTCATGTGAGAATATAGCTTGGTTTGCATTAAACCAAAGTTTAAAGGCACAAGGGAGCTTTAAAATGAAAAATAGTCTGAAAGTTTGATCTTAAGCAAGATCAGAAAGCTCTCCCTTTTTTAAGGCAGGAATTCCCAGAAGCCGGCAACTGAGAGTCTGTGGGGTTGGAAGATCTCAGCTCCCAGCTGTGAGGCTCTGGCACAGAGTGCCCAGAGAAGCTGTGTCCCTGGCAGTGTCCCAGGCCAGGCTGGACAGGGCTTGGAGCAGCCTGGGACAGTGGAAGGTGTCCCTGCCCATGGCAATGGGTAGGACTGGATGAGCTTTAATGTCCCTTCCAACCCAAACCATTTCATGATTCTGTGATTTGCCTGAAGCACAACATGATGTTCCCTTTCCTGATTGGCTTTACTCCCTCTCCCTTGTTAATATATTGCATTTCTATATCCACCTCCTCCAAAATCCACAAGTGGATTTCATTGAGTTATCCACATTTCATTCCTTTTGATGCAGGAAACTTGTATTTTACCTTATTCCAGTTGTGTTTTTTAAAACATAAAGGTTGTGTGTTACAAGGACTGGGACAGCACTTTTTCAGAAGTCAGCAAGATAATTATCAACCCAAAAGGTTTTTTTTTAAGGAAGAATATGCTGTGACTATAAGAAGAGGGAATTTAATGCCAGCCTACAACTACTTTGAAGGGAGGAATTGAATACTAGAGAAGGAATTTAATACTAGCCTACAACTACCTCTCACTGTAAAACTGACCAAGGCAGGGCCAGGCAGGCTATCTTGTGAACTTCCAGGCTGCTGGAAGCAGTCCTGTCCCACCAGGAATGAAGCTGGAGAGTGCTTAACCCACCAACACCAACAAACCTTCTCTGGAGGATGTGCTGAATACTCCCAGGAGTGAGGTGTGGGGATGGGAGGACAGCTCAGATGGAAATTCTCCTCTTAAATATCCTTCTGCTTCATCCATCGTGGTCAGCTTCAGTGGGCAGGGAATTCTGCTCCTGGGGAAAGGCAGAGAAACAACTTGGGTTGCTGTCTTCTCTGCTTTTGGGATGAAGAGACAAGAGGGCAACCTCAATCCAGTGAGGTCCCAGCCTCATGGGACAAGTGTGACACCTCAATAGAGACAAAAATTACAGGAAGGACAAAGTTTATCCACAGAGAGGCACTGGAGATGGTTAGGGAAAAGAGAACAGCCTGAGCCAAAGTGGCTGCTCTGAGATCCTTGGGATCCCCATTAAAAGTAACCAAGAAGGAATTGCAGCATAAAACAGAGATGGTGACAGCAGGATGTGGCAGCTGTGTCACCCCAAGGGGATTTGTCACTCACAGCAGGATGAAGCTGCTCAGCTCTTCGGTTCCCCACATGCCATCGTATGTCACTGACTGTTGTCCCTCCTTGTAAATCCTCATGGTAGGGAACTGGGTGACATTCTCCTGGGAGCAAAGGCCAGGCCAGTCCCAGCAGTTCACTCTGGACAGCAAAACCCCCAGGGTTCCTAGAATGGAAAATAAATACACATGAATGACATGAAAAACTAAAAATAATAATAAATAGGTTGGAAAATAGAGCTTTTTATTAGCTTGGTGGATATTACTGTATATATTTGTATTAATGCTGCCAGATATCTCAAAATCCAGCCCCAAATACACAATCCCTTTGAGTACAGCTCAGCTCCCTCTAGAAATCACTCATTCCCAGAGACATTCACAGCTGGCTGGTGACTCCAAAGGACACCATGAAATCCTGAGGCAACTGTCCAGGAGCTTCAAAGGCAGCCAGGAAAGGTACTGGAAATACCTCAGGAATAAGGCCAAGAGAAAGAAATAATGCAGGCAACTCACTTACAGGAAAGAGGGAAGATAAAGCTCGGCATGGAGGAGGAGGATGCAGCCAGGGTTTTTGCATTTATTAAGGTGCTCAGTATTGAAAAATGTCTGTTCTACCTCAAGCTTGAAGCCAAATGCACACAGAGCAGTTAAAGGGGATGTAAGGGATAAAATACCACAGGCTACTGGAATTCCTCTCATCCAATGCCCTCAGGCACACGGTGGCATTGTTGGGGTGCTCTGAGCACAGCCAGGAGTTGGTGATCCTTGTGGATCCCTTCCAACTCAGGATTTTCTGTGATCCCACCCATGTCACCAGCAGACACCGGCAGCACCTTAACAAAGTGTCTCACAAGCAAGGGAGTGGGAAAGGAAGAGCACTTGGGAATGACAGAGCAGTCAGTCCAACTGTGGGTCCTGGGAAATGTCCTAAAAAGGCTTTTTATGGGTCTCACCAGTGCAGGGATTGGTAAGAAGTGAAACCAGTGAAGGTTGGTTCCCTGCTTGCTCTCCATGAGCCCAAGATCTGTGCAACTCCAGCATTTCCTTCACCAGAGAATCATGGAATCACAGGATGGTTCGGGTTGGAAGAGACCTCAGAGATCATCTCATCCCACCCCCTGCCATGGGCAGGGACACCTTCCACTATCCCAGGCTGCTCCAAGCGCTGTCCAGCCCGGCCTTGGACACTGCCAGGGACTTCATCAACCTTTCCTTCATTTCTGGGCTGGATGAAGCCCAGCAAAGGCTGCTGCTGCTCCATGGCTAAGCCTGACCTAAATCCTGACCCAAAGCATCACCAGCTTCACTCTCTCTTCCCTTGGCCTCCAGCCTGGCCTGAGCTGCCTCAGGGGGTTGACCAAGGACTGTGTGCAGCTGTCCATGCCCATGGCAGGAATGTCCTATCTCAGAAATCTTCATTCCTTCCCTAAGTTTATTTGAAGAGGATTCAACAGCTACACGGGAAAGATGGGATGAATCCTACAGACAAGTACACACATGCAGGCAGACCAAGGCAAAGGGTCCTTCAGAAACCAGGGTTGGGGAGATGATGAGGATTTCTCAAGAAAACAGTTCAAACCAGCCAAGCTTTCTTCTCTCCCCATCCTGGGTTTGATTTTGATCACTATTTTCATTAAAGGCCTGGCTGATGGAATAAAACACATTCAATGTGGCTTTGATCCCAAGCCCAGAAGGCAGAAAGCAATTTGAAGGGCCAAGTGTAAGGACAGCAGCATTCCATGAGGAGAAGCAGGATGCAAAGGCACCACCAGTGCTGCAGAAAAGGGATCAACTCTCAACAGCATCTGCAGGCCATGGGGGGAAAATTATGTTCTTCTGTCCTGGTGAAACTTCTGCAGAGCCCAGCAAGTCACGTTTTTGGAAACATGTTTTTGGAAAGGCTGAAGCAATGAGAATCTGGAGCAGTTTGAAAGACTTCCCTCCTGAGAAAAAAAACCCAGTGAAGCTTTGCCTGGAAATTGCCAGTAAGAGAGAAACAATACAATCAAACAAATTTCAAATCTGCTCTGGAGGGGGCAGTGAGATCACTGGGCAGGGTCAAGCAACAACCCATGCCAAGGCTGACCAAATATTAAAACAAATTACTGAGCACTGAGCACAGCTGAGTGTTGCACACATTCTGGTTGCCCTGAGAGGCTGTGGATTCCCACCTCACCCCTGGCAGTGTCCAAGGCCAGGCTGGACAGGGCTTGGAGCAAGCTGGGACAGTGGAAGGTGTCTCTACCCATGGCAAGGGGTGAAATGAGATGGGCTTTAAGGTCCCTTCCATCCCAAACCATGCTGGGATTGAAGCTGTGCAAGGACTTTGTTCACAGGCTGGAAATGTAGCTGCCAGGGAAGGCCAAGGCATCTCTACAGAACCATTTTCTGCAAGTTTCATTTCAGGTTCTGCACTGCAGCTCACACGAGGAGTTTGCTGCTGCTCAGTCTTGGGTCAAACTCTTGCAAACTTGTGCAGAAAATGCAGGAAGCAGCACGAGCAAAGGGCCTGCAAATCCACTCAGACAATGTTTGGAATTGTCCAAACACTCCGTGAGAGCAGAAATGGTTTGTGTCATTCCAAAGATCTCCAACTGAAAGCCTGACCTCAGATTTACTTCACACCTCTGATCCAGTATAGCTGGCTCTCATCATCTCTTACCACATCATCTTGTGTCTTGCCCAACTCTGGAAAATAATTCCATGTAAATGGGGCTGTGATGTCCAGTTAAAATCGAATTGTGAGGCTGCTTGAAGGTCCTTCAAATGTGAATTTCAGTACTTGGATAGTAGTTCAGGGAATTATCTACCATGGGCTCTGAAGGAGCCCCATCAGGACAGGATGAGAGGGAACAACCAGGGGAGGTTTAGACTGGATATTGGGAAAATTTCTTCCTGAAGGGTTGTCCAGCCCTGCACAGCTGCCCAGGGCAGTGGTGGAGTCCCCATGCCTGGAGAGATTTAAAAGCCTTGTGGATGTGGCACTTGGGGACATGGGGCAGTGGTGGCCTTGGCAGTGCTGGGGGAAGAATTGGACTTCTTAGAGGGCTTTTCCAACCTAAACAATTCCATGATTGTATTTAGGGGAAAAAAAAAAAAACCCTCAAAGAGTGTTCCAGAGGCAACAACATGAAAGAGAAGTTAGCTATGAAGTACTGCACTTCAGGAGGAAGAATCCAACACAGAATGGGAAACAACTACCCAGAAAACATCACACAATGAACTCCTAAATCCTCACTTCAGAGTTACATTCCATGGATATCCATTGCTAAATCATGCAGCTGATTTTCCTGCCTTTGAGCTACAACTTCACCCCCTCTGAGCTCCTGGTCAAGAAGGCCCCACGAGCACTGGGGAGGGAAACAGAACTATTTCTACATCACAATATATTGCTCTCCTTAGATACTGATTTCCTCTCTTCTTTGCAAAAAAAAGGCCAATGACACACTTAAGAAATGCTCAGCACTGTCTCACCTTCACATCCTCTGCTATTTAACCCTTCCAAAAATTCCCATCTTGCAAAAGCAAACCAGAGGTGCAGCAGTGAGCCCCAGTGGGACTGGGAATGGCACATCCTTGCTCCAAGAAGAAGTTCAGCAAGGCAGAGATTCTCCTCTTTGTCTCCTGGATCTCTGAACAAAGCGAGAACACTTGAGGGCTGTAAACTTCATTTGGTGAGGATCTGCTGAGCATCTGTTACGGGATGACTCACAGGGTCATTCCAGTCTCCAGCCTCCCCCATTCCCGTTGTGTTTGAGCACACATGGCCTATTCTCAGTGCCACTTTGCACAAAGAATTGACATGAGGAGCAGGACCTGGTTCTGGCAACTCAAAATGTGCCTCCAGCAGGGGTGATTCACTCCTCAGACAGCTGCTCGTGGCTTCCCAGCCCTCGGGAAGAAAGCTCCACCCCGGAGCAGGCAGGAATACCAGCACTTCTGGGGAGATTAGAGTGTCCCAAGCCATACCCCATGTTTTATTCTCAATCCTGCACAGCTCAAGGTCTTCTTCCTGATCCAGCCATCACTGAGAGCCCAGGGAACAGCATCCTCTGAGGTTTTCCAGCTCCTCCGTAGCTGGTTCTCCCAGTTCCCTGAGGCTCCTTCCAAAGGATCTCCAGATGCACTAATGCAGCTATTCTGTGTCTGCTCCGAGGTCATGGCAGAGAAATCAGACTGGAGCTACTCCACAGGGTCACATCTGGCCTGGGAGTCTTTGGAGAGACCTCAGTGATCACAGAGGAAAGGCCCTGACCCCAGTCAGTTCATGATCTCTGTTGAGAATCTGTCTGTGGCTGCTTCCCTGCACTGGGATTGTTATCAGATGGTTCAGAACACACACGGTGAAATCCTGGCTGTGCTGAACCCACCAAGGTTTGGCCACTGGCTTGGGAAGGTCAGGTTTTACCCACAGACTCTCCAGGTTGCTCCTTCAGCTGGTCTGGCTGCTGCAGAAGTCCAAAAGAAACCCCAAACCACCAACAACCTCAATATCTCTAACAACAACAACAACCTCCCCTGACTCCTCCTGTTTATTCCTGGGATTTCAGTCCAGATCAAAGCTGCTGGTGACTTTCCCTTCATGCAAACCATGAATGCAGAGCTGCTTTCCTCCAGCCCACAGCACTGTCTGCAGCACTCCCAGGAGAGCTTCTGGTAAGCAAATCCCATTGCAGCTGCTTCCCAGAAATCTGTGGGGTTTCCATACACATCCCCATTGCTGAATCCTGCAGGACATGGTGCCCAGTGCCAGGGGGCTGCCAGCACCAGGAAAAATGAGCCTTGATGGAGAAAAAAACTAGAGAAGACAACTCCAGAGGTGCTGGGAGAGCTCTCACCATGTGACTTCCCCACTGTGCTGCAGTGGGATGAAGCCACCTCGGTGTCCCCTGCCGCCAAGGGCAGAAAAAGGCACCTCAGGAAGAGATTCAGCTCATGTAGAAATCCACCTCTCTCCACAAATCAGAGTGGGATGGGGCTGAAGGCCTGAATGTGGTTCTCACACTGCACAGACCCTCCTGGAGGATCTCTCCCTCCTTTCTTTGCTCCCAGATTCCCTGATGTGCTGTCGCTAAGTGCTGCTGATTGTTCACCATCATGTGTTATTTATGGAGTTCTGTGGCCACCTGGGAGAATTCCCACATAAACTGAGCCCTGGAGGCATCATCCTTGTAAGTTCTCCAACACCATCCTGCCCACTGCATCTGGGCCTGCCCTCACCTGCCTGCCCTGATTTTCTCCAAAGCCAGGGATAATCACAGCTCCTTTTCTCAGGAGAGCTGAGGTGCCTCCCAGCACATTGATGCAGCATGTAGGGCATCTGCTGGGCCTGGGCAGAACACCTTCCACCCATCCAGCCTGGCCTGGAATGTTCTAGGGATGGGGCATCTGGAATTAAAGAATCATGGAATTGTTCAGGTTGGAAAAGTCCTCCAAGATCATAGAGTCCAATGGTTCTCCCAGCACTGCCAAGACCACCACTGACCCAAGTGCCAAATCTACAGGGATTTTAAATCTCTCCAGGGATGGGGACTCCACCACAGCCCTAGGCAGCTGTGCCAGGGCTGGACAACCCTCTCCATGAAGAAATTTTCCCTAATAGCCAAACTAAACCTCTCCTGGTGCAACTTGAAGCCATCTCCTCTTGTCCTGTCCCTTGTTCCCTGGGAGCAGAGACTCTGCAAAGATCCCTAAATAAGATACAAAGGATCATTCCTAAACAACCTGGTGTGGATATGACCTCCTCAACAGTTTGAAGGGGAAAATTGAGTGTATTCCAGGTGAGGGAGTGAGATACCATCAATGGAGCAGTTAAAGCCCTGAACGCAGGGATTCCTTACCCTTCAGGTGAGCAGCCACCTCGGAGTAAGAGCGCAGCACTGCCAGGGACACAGCTTCCCCTGAAACACAGCAGAGGGGAAACAGCCCTGAGGGACAGCCAGGTGACAGCCAGCCCCACCTTGCTCCCTGACAATGGCACATTTTGATTCTCTACATCCCCAGCTGTTTTCAAGTTCTGTAAGATTTGAAAAAAATACAGAAAATTGAGTTTTATGCTTCTGGACTTCTGCTTTTTTATGCTTCAGCAGACAGCACCCAGGTTGTCTAGGCTATTCCATGAGTCCATGCCATCTTAATTTCTCCTCTTCTCTCACATTTTTTCCCTATAAATTGAAGATTAAAAATCCCTGAACATTGATATCTCTGCTATGAGCAGACAATGAGAAGAAGCGATTGAATCTGATTGTTACCAGTGCCCACAGGGCAGGATGTGGCATGGATTTATGGTCAAAACTTGTCTCCAGGATCATGGAAAACATGGGGAGCATCCCAAAATTGGAGAAGGGACAGCCAGGCCACATTTCATACTCACAACTGGCATAAAACAGCACCACAGTCCGGGCAGCCTCCGAGAGGGAAGAGTGGAAGTTCTCCTCTGTCAGGACAAGGATCTGCTCCAGGGGCAGCTCTCGCTTCTTGTCCCTGGAAACTGCTTCCACCACCTGGTCATCCTGGATATCTGCAAGGGACGCACAGATGTGCCCAGGGCAGGGGGATCTGCAGCCCCCTGGGCCAAAACAGCTCGTGATTCTGTAATCCAGAACCTCCCAGCAGAGACACAGGGTGAGTGACTGCCTTGTATGGCACAGACACACAGGCAATCCCCCCAAAATGCCCTTATCCCACCCACACCAGCTCTGCCCTTGGATTTGAACACTATTCCTAAAGCTTCTCGAGGATGCTGCCTCACCTTTAGGATCCTCTCCCAATTCTGCACAGAGAACAAATGCATTTTCAATTATGCATTGCAGGGACCAGTTTTCTCCCTGGAGGAGGCAAGGCTGGTCTGCTCTTCCAAAAACATGTCTCCAACCCTTCCAAAGGGATGGGTAATTCTGAGGCTCTCCAGATGCTTGCACAGGACAGTGCTGGGTGCACTTTAACCCCCCACACCTCTGGAGCTGGAGCATCCAAGCACAAGCATTCCTGTCCCTCACACTGCAACTGTTCCTCTAACAGCTCTGACTTTTCTCCCTGGTGTTTCCCCTAAAAATTAGATCTGTCTGTCATACTCCAGTGACCTCAGAGAATGGAAGAGCCACTTTGTGGCCACCATGAAGTGACTGTGCTGGTTTGCAAGTGTTCTCTAATGCTTTAGCAGGTGTCTGATGCTGATTGCACCTTCTGTCTGATGACAATCAGCTTTTCACTGATTAATTGCACACCTTGATTGTTATTCTCATGCTCATCCTCATCTTCCTCCTCCTCCTCCTGCTGCTCATCCGCCTGGATTTGTTTGACCTTGCTCTTGTCTTCCACCAGGGTTACAACTTCATCAGTGTCTTCCAAGACCAAGTATTGGATTGGCATTCCCTAAGGAAAACATTAAATCAGTGGGATTTATTGTTTATTCTCTCTGCAGACCAAACTCAAGGCTGATGTGGCACCATCTCCCAACTCCTTATTTTTGGGATATTGTCACAGATCCCTGAAGCTGCCAAACAGGGCAACGTCTGGGTTGTGTTTCTTTGGCCCAATTTCTCCCGTGCATGAGTTTTTCTCACCCCAGGCTGATGTTTCCTTGGGAGGAGGTAAATGTGGCTATGAGGGATCCTGTGGTGAAAATGAACAGCAGCTCCACCTCCCAGCAACTTAACACAGATCCAGCACTGCAAGGAAAATGCCAGTGGCCAAGGAAAGCAGGGAGGTACAGGTGCCACTTGGATGTCCCCCCATTAAAAGGGGTCAGGCAGGGTCTGAGCAGCCCATCACAGCCTGGGAAACCAGCACAAAAAATCCTTTATCTCATGGAGCTCAGCCACGGGATAAAGAAATGAGACTTTGTCAGCTTAAAACCGGTGTTGGCACTGGCTCAGACAATACTGAGAGAAAATGGAAAGTTTATCAGGAGCTGAGAAATGACAAAGTGCTGGCATCTCCCAGGGGCACCCAGAGGAGCCACCCAACGTGCTCATCTCTCAGCAGGCCATGGGAAGCCCTCAGGGCATGCTCAGGTCTGATCCTGCAGCTCTGCAATCACAAGTGTGACAGGTCAGGTAATCTGGGGCATCGTGTGTTCCCTGGCATCTGCCAGCACCGAATTGCAGCTTGCCTCACAAGCTGGGTCAGGTCCCTCCTGAGCTTAATTCATCTTGATCAGCCTCATTTAACTCACACCCTGCCCTCTTCCCAGATCACTGCCAGAGGTGCTGGGTTACATCAGCTCAGCACAGACCTTTGGCTGATTTTGCTCTTCTTTTCACTCATTCCCTCTCCCATCTTTTGACGCCTTTCCCAAGGCCTTGAGAAGTCCAGATCTTTGGGGAATTTGAATTTGGATGTAGCTCACAACCTTGTGTCGCCTTGAGGTGTAAAGAAGTCACTCGATGTTTTGAACCCAAAATAAACTCAGTATTTTCTCTTTCCCAGCAGGCACAATCACTCTGCAGCACCCAACTCAGGAAGTCCCAAATCATGGAATCATGGAAGGGACCTTAAAGATCATCCAGTTCCACCCCGTGCCATGGGCAGGGACACCTTTCACTATCCCAGGTTGTTCCAAACCCCATCCAACCTGGCCTGGAACATTTCCAGGGATGGAATACCCAGGATTCTCTGGATAACTTGTTGCACACATGTGTACAACTTGGGAAAGACACTTCCCCTTGAGCTTCAGGGAATTCTGCCAAATAATAACAGAGATCACCAACACCCCACCACCCCTCCAGAGCATCATGCCCAGGCAGGGCAGGAAGAGTTGTCCAATAAAGAAATCCAGCATCCAACCTCCTCTGGTGTCTTCAGGGCGACATTTGACCGATGCAGAACATTCAGATCTACGAGGTCCCTTCAAAACACGAAGTCAACGTTAGATGGTGTGACATGGAAGGTCACCCCTCCTCCTTCTGCCCTTAATTCCATCAGCATTAAGTTTCCTTTCCAAAACCTCTCTTAGTCTGAGTATTTTTCCACTTTTAAGCCAGCAACACTTCCAAACGAATCTGATTCTGGACAAGTCCTTAAATGTCCAGAACCCTCTCACAGGAGGTTTTACTCCTTTAGCCTGGTTTTACTGCCTCCCATCCAAGTGTGATTGACTCCACTGTCATCCTGCAGCTGGGGTAACCGAGCTCAGAAACCCCACAAAAAGCAAGCAGACCCCCAAAACACCTGAGAGGAATACCTGGACAGAAGGGCAACTCCTGCTTTCCCCAAGAGCTGCCAGGCCACAAACTCTGCTGTCCTCCTGTCAGCCTCGTAGGTCTCTCTCTGGCTCAGGATGAACACCAGGGGCAGCCCAAGCTGCAAGTGAACGGTGGAGATCTTCTCGGGGTCCTCAGCAACTTCCGTCTGGAGAACACACAGGGTTGTGCTGTTGGAAGTACCTCAGCTCTTCCCCAGCCACAGAAATCATCAGGAAAAAGCTTCCAACCCCAATTCTAAAACATCCATTGAAGCAGAACCCACACAACCCCAGTTAAACTGTTCCAACATGTCATGATCTTCTCTGTTAAAAACCTGGGCTTTATTTTGAGTGTTTTTTGTGGCTTAGCAACTCCACATGTCAAATCTCCGTCAGTTTTATTCACCTGGCATCCATTCCCTGGGGCAGTTTGAAAATCCCAGCCACAACATGCCAGAGCTGGAATCCTTCCCTTCCTGCCTTGGACATGCTGCTTCATGACAGCACCGAGGAGCTTGGTGCAGAGCCTTCCCTGCATGGGCCTAATCCAGGGAAATGGCTGAAGGAGGAACTTCCCAGCTCCTCTACTCATCCTTTTGGATGAGCAGGGGGAACAGGAGGCTGTTGGAGTTCTCTGCCCCGTGGAAGGAGGAAATAAAAAGGAAACTTCTGTCCCTTGTGATCACCGAAGCATGAGGACTGAGATCAAATGCCACACGGTGCTGAAATTCCTGCAGGCAGGCTACAGGAGCAGCTGAGGATTTTGGGGTTGTCTAGTTTGGAGAAAAGGAGCTGAGTGATGATCTCATTGTTCTCCGCAGCTTCCTGAGGGGATGTGGAGAGGGAAACACTGATATCTCCAGTGTATCCAGGGACAGAACATGTGGAAATGGTTCAAAGCTGGATCAGGGGATGTTCAGACAGAACATTAGGAAGGTTTCTTTACCAAGACAGTGGTCAAGCACTGGAACAAGTTTCATATCAAGTTGGTCAGTGCTTAAGACTCATTTTAAAAATGCCCTCACTAATTTATTTACATCTTGGCCTGCCCTGAATTGGCGAGGCAGCTGGACCGGGTGATGCCTGTTCTGTTTGGACCCACTGGAAGGGGCAGATTCCCATGCTCAGCCCTTCTCTCTGCTCTCACCTCCCTCCCTGCCCTCCCACCCACAGCCCCAGCAGCTCCTCCTTCCCAGCCCTACCACCAAAGGAGCCCCCATGAGCTTGAGGTGCCTGTGGATGTTGAGCAGGGTCAGGGGCTGTCCCAGGGCTGTCCTCCTGCAGGGCTGGGCTGGATCTGTGGCCTGCTGGCAGTGGCAGAACAAGAGCTGGGCAGAGGTGACATCAGGGTTATCATGGCTGTGAGAGAGGAAACAAAACCCACCCTGAGCAGGGCTCAAAGTGCCCTGGCAGAAGGACCAGGTTTGCTGATGAGTTTCATAGATAATCCTCAATTTCAGGGTTTGGCAAGGTTGTGGAACAGGCTGGGAGAGAAGCCTGGAGAAGAGAAGGCTCCCTGGAGGCCTCAGAGCCCTTTCCAGAACTTAAAGGGGCTCCAGGAGAGTGGGAGAGGGACTTGGGACAAGGGATGGAGGGACAGAACAAAGGGGAATGGCTTCCCACTGCAAGAGGACAGGGATAGATGGGATATTGGGATGAAATCCTTCCCCATGAGGGTGATGAGGCCCTGGCACAGGCTGCCCAGAGAAGCTGATGCTGCTCCATCCCTGGAAGTGTCCAAAGCCAGGCTGGACAGGGTTTGGAGCAAGCTGGGACAGTGGAAGGTGTCCCTGGTTAGCAGTGACACCATCACTGCTGTTTAGCCTGTGGTTAACTTTGGGAAGTCACTTTCCTTTTCTGAAGCACCCATTCCCTACCCCTAAAACAGGGATCACCTTCTTTGGATAGGGATTTAGAGCTCTCTATGGAAGGGCAGAATGCAATATTAAGACCTCAAATCGAAGCTCCCACCATGTGCACAGCTCGGGAGGTGGCAGCGCTGCTTGAAGGAGAATTAAGGCAATTCCTGTGCAATGACAACCGTGCCATCTAGTGGGAGCCACAGCGCACTTCCCTGACACCCTGCAAGGATGGGATGGCACCTCAGGGACATCCCAGTGCCTGCCCTGGTGTCACCGGTGACAAAATCCCAGGGAAATCGTTATGGAATTGGTAACGTTGGAAAAATCGTCCAAGACTGAGTCTGGCACTTCCCCAGCACTGCCAAAGCCACCACTGACCCATGTCCCCAAGTGCCACATGGACATGTTTTTTGATCACTTCCAGGGATGGGGACCCCACCACTGCCCCAGGCAGCTGCTCTGACACATGGCAACCCTTTCAGAGAAGATATTTTCCCTAATATCCAATCCAAACCTCCCCTGGCACAGCTTGAGGCCATTTCCCCTTGTCCTGTCCCCGTTCCCTGGGAGCAGAGCTGACCCCATACCAGGCTGTCCCCTCCTGGCAGGGAGTTGTGCAGACCCACAAGGTTTTAAGGCTTCAGTATCAACTCTCCTGAAAATCCATGGCTGAGGTTTGATCCATCAGCCATGGAGAGGAGACAGGGAGCTCTTCTCCTGTGAAATTCCACCCAATACAGCCACAAAGCTACTCCAAAGCCAGGAACACAAGCAGCAGCTGCTTTTGGAAAAGAAAAAGAGATCCAACTGCCCACCTTTGGCACAACATCCTAATGCCATCCCAGAGGTGATATGGGAATTTGAGACACCAGGAGTGAGGCAGACAGTGCAGGGAGCAGCTCTCCATGGGGGGAAGGTGTGTTTGGATGGACATACCTGGTGGCTTTCAGCAGTGCTGCCTCAGTTGTCAGGACAAACTGGTGGATGTTCCCATAGACAAACGCTGCCTCCATCACAGCTCTGTGCTCTGCAAAGGGAAAATCAAGGTGAACTCAGCTCTGTTCCCTCCACATCTCCTGTTCCATCCTCCCCAGGTGTAAATATCAATTCCGAGGCTTTCAGAAACTCTCAGGACAATGTCACAGAGTCTCTCTGAAGGCAAACTGTGGAGGGAAGTTGGCATCAACTGGAGCTGGATGCCATTCCTGATCCCCAGCAAACAGGTGCTGTTTGTGAATCCATTCCACTGCAGAGCCACAGATCTGCCCAGGGATTTATTTATTTTTAAGACAGCAACCCCTGGCTTGCTTTCCCTCTCCAACTCCATCTCTCGGGGTTTATGTCCAGCAAAACTTTTCTGGTGCAACTGATCCCATTGGAAACAAATAGATGTGGAAGTAGAAATCCTGTGGCTGGATGGTTTTTTCAGGTTTCTATTTGCAGGGTTTTGGGTCAGAAGCTCAGTTCCTGGATATTTTACTAAAAAAAGGCTGCAGGAAAAGAGCAAAGATGGAAAGCTGAGTGTCCATACCTGCTGTCCCAGTAGCTGGCACATAGGCAAAGACCATGTTGGACTTCCCTTTCAACACATTCTCAGTGCTCTCAAGGTCTGCCAGCGTTTCAACGTATTTAACTTCATTAAAAAGCAGGGCACTGAGGAGACAGAAAAAACCTCTTTAGCAACCAGCTGAAAAGTAAATTTGCAGCCACACAACCATAATGGGAAAAAGAGGGTAAAATTCCAGCTTGTTGCTGGCAGGTTAAAGATTCACAGCCAACTGGACGTGCCCAGATGTGTGCTGGTGAGTTGTCTCAGGGGAAAAGGTTTAAAAGGGTCAAACCGTAACAAAGAGAGGAGCAAAGCCAAACCTGCTTGGCTGAGAGCAAACTCTGGAACACGTGGGGCTGGCATTTAGTGGGAAGAGAAAGGGAAAGGATTTCAGAGGGCAGGATGTGGTCTGGACTTACAACAAAACGTTGGCAACGATGGAGTTCACATCAAACAGGGCGTCGGTGGGGAACTCTCGGATCAGCCGGTTTCCTCTGGGGAGGGAGGAGAGAGTCACCAAAGGAACTGAGAGAGATTCACTTCATGGATCACAACTGGAAAAGGGAGCCAAGGCAGGCACAGAAAAAACAGGGAGGATGATGGAGAAAGGGTTGAACACCACTTGAGATGCCTTTGATCTGAGCTGGGAATCGTTCAAGCCCAGGCAGCACTGGTTGAGCAAGTTCCTGCTGCACTTGGGGACATGGTGGCTCAGCAGTGCTGGGGGAATGGTCAGATAGATGATCTTAATAGGCTTTGGAATAGTTGGACTTGATGATCTTCAAGGTCTTTTCCAACCTAAATGATTCCACTATTTTAAGTACAACAGTCAATGAGAGCTGAGCTGATATGTGGAGAAGCTTCCAGCTGACAAGAGACAAGAGCTAAACCTTCCCACTCAGGGCAGAGGAGTTACCCACACCAACAGGGAGAGCACCAAAAAGTGTTTCTTTCTAGGACTAGACCCAAAACCTCGTGCTCTGAGTGTAACTCTGGGGGTGAAAGGCTACAAGGACAGGAGAACACTGATGGAGGATTTCTCCTGTGATTTCATTCCACAGCTCATCCCTCTGCTGCCGGAATTTTTGGGGGTATCTTTTGCTAAATTATGTAAGTCACTGCTGTCCTCATGGCTCCTCTCATCCCTTCAGACATCTCTGATTGCTGACAGCATTTCTTTCAAACAATGAAAATCACAGAAAATGCCCAGAAATCCCCCTCACCTGAACAGGAAGGCTTTCCTTAATGCATTTTCTTTTCCACAATATCTTGAGACATCCTCTTTGGGACAATTCACCTAGACAGAAAATAAATGGAATTACAGATTCAGCCCCACAGTGCTATACACACCCTACAGCTTTCTTCCATTCGAGAGTGTAAATTCAGCCTTTCCAAAGCTGCTGGGAGAGAAAATACACCAAAATGCAGACCAGAGATGGGGAGTGGAGTTTGTACTTCAGTTCTCCAGCTCAGCCTGCTGGTTTGGGTCAGATGGGATCAAAAGACCACACGATCTGCCCAGCATATTCAAAGTGGCAGATCAGTGCTTGCTTATTGAACTTGGCCTGTAGATGGAGGAAACGAAATAAATCCAAATATAAATACATACAGGCACTTCTTAGAGTCTAATTACACTTGCCTGAATTTGTAATTCCCTCACGTAAATCTGCATAAAATTTCAGCTAAAAACTCCTTTGTTTATGAAATATTTATTGCATTGAGCTGAAAAGAAGTGAACCAACCTCATCCCTCATGAACATGGACACTGGAAGAGGCTGTCCCGAGAAGCTCTGGATTCCCCATCCCTGGAAGTGTTCCAGGCCAGGTTGGATGGGGCTTGGAGTAATCTGGGATAGTGGAAGGTGTCCCTGGCCATGGAAGGGGTTGGAATGAGATGAGCTTTAAGGTGGTTTGAACCAAAACTGTTCTGTGATTCCATGATTCTATGAAAAATCTGTGCTCATCCCTTCCCTTCTCATCTCCTCTCGCCTCCTCCTTACTCCACCCTGTCCAGCAGCTTCCCTGTGCCCCATTTACCTTCACCACAGAAATGCCATAGTCCTGGAGGGCCTCAGCTGAGCTCTCAATCTGCTCCAAGAAGGGCTGGGGACCAGGAGAAACTGAAACACACACAAAAAAATAATCCTCTGTATGTCCTCAGGGTAAAGAGCATCCTCCTGCCACACACTGAGATGTGGGAGCTGTGCTGCTGCCTCAGCTCACACCAATGGCTTTGGGAAATCACACCTGGGGATCATGAAGAACAAAAGCAAGGCCAAGGATCTCCTCCTAACCCGTGACAGCCCTCAGTTCTCCTGCATGGAAGGGATTCTACTTTTCCTGGCAGGTATTGTGGAAGAGAAACCCAGTCTCTCTCAGGGGACAATTCCTTAGGAAACTTGCTTTCTCCTCCATGGTACCTCCACAAAATAATCCAGAAAAAAAATGAAGATGTTTGAAGGACCATGCCTGCGGACATAGCCAGGAAAGAATCCATCCCAAGAGGTCTCTGCCTATCAGGAGCACTTGGAACTGTGCATACTCAGTGCTTGACCAGCTCTTCAAAATCCCTTTGGGTTGAAAAATCTCAAGAATTGCTTCTCCACTGAGGAGGGCCACAAGCTGCATAGAGGGATGGAGCAGCTCTCCTGAAGGAAAGGCTGAGAGAATTGGAAAATAGAAGGCTCTGGGGTGAACATAACGCAGCCTTCAGGTGCCTGAAGGAGCCAACAAGAAAGATGAAGAGAGACTCTTTAAAAGGGGTGGAGTGCCACGGGGAATGGCTTTCCAGTGCCAGAGGGCAGGGAGAGATGGGATATTGGGAAGGAATTCCTCCCTGGGAGGGAGGTGAGGCCCTGGCACAGAGTGCCCAGAGAAGCTGTGCTGCCCCTGGATCCCTGGAAGTGTCCAAGGCCAGGCTGGACAGGGCTTGGAGCAGCCCGGGATAGTGGAAGGTGTCCCTGCCCGTGGTCCCTTCCAACCCAGACCATTCCATGACTCTGTGATTGCTCCACTCTCACCCAAGCCTTGCTGAGCCCCAGACTGATGTAAATTCTCATTAAATACATACCACTGGGGGTGAAAAAAGCCAGGGATGCTTTCCCAGCTTCCAAGCCACTGAAATAGTGCTGGGGGCTCTGCTCCTGCTGCAGGCTGGCACTTCCACGCCCTGGGATGGAGCAGGCACAGAAGAGCAGGAAAACCAAGGAAGAAACCCATCTGTCCTTTTGGGCTGACATGGCTGATCCCAGCTTCAGGCACAGGAGAGTCACAGCTGAGGGAAAAATAGAAATATATATATTATACATAAACACACATATGGGTGTTTCTCTGTTTTAGTCTCTGTTACATGACTATAATTTCCAACTGTGGAAATGATTGTTAATACGACACAAACATCTTGAGGATATTATGAATTAGTCACTCAATCCACAGGTGACTCAGACAACTGCAAAGAGGACAGCAGAGGCCACTCTCTTCCCTCTGAGTGGCACCTTCGAGTGCACAGACCCTCAGTGCTTTCAGCTTAGGGTTGGTTTTCTTCCCTCCCTTTGATTCCTTTCGAGTCAAACAAAAATTCCATGCACAGGCAGCAAGCAGTGACAGCATCATCCACAAACCCCCGCCCAAACTGCCTCCATTCCTCCTAAAAAGCTCTGAGGATGCCAATAGAATTCATGTGGCCCTGAAAGGTGTTTGCAAAGGGATGGGTTTGCAGAAGTTGCCAAAAATCAGATGGCCATTTGAGACTGAAATAAGAGAGCTCCTGTTCCAGTGCAAAACAGAAATGTGCATCTTCTGACACTTGTTTTTGGTCAGAGTGAGGAAGAATTTTGCAGGTATATTTATAAAGATTTTGTAGCTGAAGTCCTTAACATGAGGATGTGGTGCTGGTGCTTCAGGAACACATGTTCTGAATTATTTTTTTTTATAGAATAACTGATTTCTCTCTTATATTTATAAGGATTTATGTAACTTAAATGGATGCTATTTTTATATATACTGCTGGGTTTTTTTTCTTTACTCTGTGATCAGAAGTTCTATACAGTTTAACCTTTAAAGGATTAATTAAAAAAACAGATTACCCTTGACCTAAAATATGTACAGCAGTAAGTCAGACAAGAATTCTGGAAAATCCGTTCTGCTCCTGGCTACTGACTTTGCCACTTAATAGCCACCTTGGCTTCCACAGAGAATACATATATGAACTGCGAATTTTCCTGAACAGATTGATTTGGGTGGAAAGTGTCCCTGTCCCTGGAATGGAACAAAAATGGTCTTTAAGGTCCCTCCCAACCCAACCCAACCCAAGCTGGGATTCTGTGGTTCCATTGCTCCCTTCAGCCACAGCAGATGATGTGAGGAGCTGAAAGAGCCCTAAGGATGGAAACCCACCTTATTCCCACTCCATTCGTTCCCAGCCTGCTCCTCAGGGATTGCTCTGTGCTGCTGGAGCATGGCTGCTCCCTGGTCAACAAAGGGACAAAGCTGGAACTGAATCCATGCAGAATTTGCATCGTGAGCTGCAGCTGCTTCCCTCAACAAACAGCCCTGTGTCCATGGACTGTCATTCCCTCCAACACCCTGTCAGAGCTGTCAGCTCACCACAGCAGCTCTGGGATCAACCCAAGCTCAAACACTTCAAAAACAAGCAGGGAAAAACCCTCTGCCATGCTCTGCGAGTGAGGAGTTAGTGAAATCCAGGCAGACTCAGCCTTCACAAGCTCCTTCTCCCAGAGCTGAGGGGTTTGGATCAGGCCTGAAGGCACAACAGAGCTGGAAACACATTAATGTTTTTCTTTTCATCTCAAAATCTCCAGTTCTTGCCTTTCCAGCTTTGGGCAGTGTCAGGCATTTCTGGTCCCATGCCCTCCCATCTGTTCCCCTGGCTTACAGAGGGGACAGAGATCAGGCTGGGGGGGTGATGATTATTAAATGACAAACTTGGCTACAGCAGGATGGAAAAATAAACACAGTCCTGGCATGTGGGAACGAGCCCAGGTCAAACGGGAGAGCTTACTATCAAAGGAAGGAAGAGCAGCAGCCTCCAAGGACTCACAGATGTCACAGGATTATACCTGCAGGAGGTGCCAGCAGTTTAAAACACAACTCCAGCCTCCATGGAGACCTCAGAGTTCCTTCCAGTGCCTAAAGGAGCTCCAGGAGAGCTGGAGAGGGACTGGGGACAAGGGATGGAGGCACAGGACACAGGGAATGGCTTCCCGCTGCCAGAGGGCAGGGAGAGATGGGAGATTGGGAAGGAATTGTTCCCTGTGAGGGTGGTGAGCCCCTGGCACAGGGTGCCCAGAGAAGCTGTGGCTGCCCCTGGATCCCTGGCAGTGTCCAAGGCCAGGCTGGACAGGGCTGGGAGCAACCTGAGATAGCGGAAGGTGTCCCTGCCCATGGCAGGGGGGTGGAAGGAAATGAGCTTTTAAGGTCCCTTCCAACCCAAACCATTCTGGGATCCTGGGAAAGATGTGTGCTCACCCTATCCCTGCTCAATTCCTCTCACTTCCTCATCACTCCATCCTACCCAGCAGCTTCCCTCTGCTCCTCATCGATCCAGACCTGAATATTCAGCTTTTAGGCCATTTCCTCTGTCACCATCAATGGAAAATTAACACCCTAGGGCTGGAAAGAGCCAGAACCCTGGACCACTGACACTTGCAGGATTGCCAGAGATGTGTGAAAATACCATGGATGTGTGAACCAGCTCTGTGTCACTGCTGGGAAATCTTAAGCCCATGGACAAGGGACAGCCTAGCACAGCACTGATGGAATGCCAGGCCTGGTTCATGTTTCCATGGTCATAACTCCAACTCAGAGCCAGGCAAGGTGATTAAGGCCCCTGGAGGTGACCTAAAGTGAAATCAAACACAGACACCCAGCACAAACTCTTGTGGGGGCATTAATTGCTTGTGCCACAGCAGTTTTGCTTGGGAATCCTGCAGTGCAATCCATGGGCTGGAATGCCTGCATCACCTCTGATCCCAGCTGCTTTCCCTGACACTTTTCCTCACACAGACCTCAGCTGTGCGATTTATCACTGAGGAAGCTGAACTTCCCCAAAGGAGGGTGTTGTGGGCTGGGATTTAAGAGTCACAAGACAAGGATGAAGCAGTGCCCTACTGGAATCATGGACTGCATGCAAAGCCAGCTGGTAGCATCTCCATCACCCATGGGGCTCAAGGGAATCACCACCAGCTTGGACTTTATTTCCAGTGATATAAAATTCACCCTTTATGTCTTGTCCAAATATCATCATAGAATTCCAGAATAATTTGGGTTGGAAGGGACCTTAAAGACCAAATTTCCAACCAAGGGACACCTTCCACTATCCCAAGCTGCTCCAAGCTCTATCCAGCCTGGCCTTGGACACTTCCAGGGATCCAGGGGCAGCCACAGCTCCTCTGGGCACCCTGTTCCAGTGTCTCCCCATTAATACACTACACTGCTGCTCCCTCTTCCTTATATCCCGTTCCACCCTCTCCCAGCCTGCAGAGCCCTCAGCTGGTAAGTTTTTACTCCCTAGGTAGATGCTCCTAAGCCACGACCATTTAGGATGCTCCTAAATGGAGTCACTTCAAGTACTCCTGTGATGATTGACCCAGATGAGGTCTCTCTTTGCAGCAGGACATTCATCCCACATCCAGCTGGCACAGTTTCCTGGCAGGATTCTCACTTGCCTTCCATGCCCTTCTGGCAGCACTTAACCAGTGTGCTGCTCTCCCACCCGTCCTGGCAGGGAGGACACAAACCAGACCCCAAATCCATGTTGAGCTGACTCAATCCTTTAGCTACAGAGGCTGAAGACTCTCTCCAGCATGACTGGATGTCCCAGCACAAATATCCCTCCTGCTGCTGCTCCAAAATGCAAGGCAGAGCAGAACATTGCATTCTTGTCTGTGCAAACAAGATTCCTTTAGGTGATTCAGAAAAATGACAGAATCATTCAGGTTGGAAAAACCCTCTAAGATCATCAAGTCCAACCATTCCCCAATAGGTAATAGCTTCCCACTGCCAGAGGGTGGGGTGAGATGGGATATTGGGAAGGAATTGTTCCCTGTGAGGGTGGGCAGGCCCTGGCACAGAGTACTCAGAGAAGCTGTGGCTGCCCCTGGATCCCTGGAAGTGTTCCAGGCCAGGCTGGACAGGGCTTGGAGAAGCATGGGATAGTGGAAGGTGTTTTGCCCATGGCAGGGATGCAGTGGGATGAGTTTTAAGGTCCCTTCCAATCCAACACATGACCTAGTATTGTATTACTTTTTGTATTTTTCACTACGCACTTCCCTTCCCTGCTCCAGACTTTTCCTACACAGCCAAGTTAATTATCACAAACCCATGGTAATTATCACAGGTTCATTATCATTACCCAATTTGGTGGCTCAACCTCTTTCACATTTTCCAAAGGCAAGTTCTCGGACACAACTGATTTGAGTAGAGTGGAGAAGTTGCAGATCCCCAGCATTTGGAGCTGGAATAGAGCTGAGATGCTTCTCCAGAGCTTTGAGATGAACCTGCAGTTATGGAACTGAAATAACTACTGGCCATTTTCACCCATTCCATCTCCCTATAGCCTATAGGGGCAGCCGTGGGACCACCTTGAAGCACAGGGATCCTTCCCTGGGAAACATCCAAGAGCATCCCAGCCTGTTGCCCTGTGTGCTTTGCCTCGCTGGATTTTTGCAGTGATGCTCCCACACTGCCCCTTATCCTGCCACTTCCAGAAGAGTTTCACTTTCATTTTCACTTCCAGGTCCAACTTCCTAGCAGCTGCAGCTGGGTCTGGCTTGCTATCCAAGGCTGCAGGAAGGACATGCTGGGAGAGAAGGGCTATGATTCCCGTGCACAGCAGACAGCCCACAGCTTGGAGCCATGGAATCATTTAGGATGGGAAAAACCTCTACGACCATCAAGTCCAACCATTCCCCCAGCACTGCCAAGCCCACCACTGCCCCGTGTCCGCAGGAGCCACATGTACATGGTTTGTGAACATTTCCAGGGATGATGAATCTACCCCTTCCGTGACAGCATCACCACATGCTGGAATCACCACTGCTGAATTCCACCACTTCCCTGGTGGAACCAGCATCACCCACTGCTGCTTTCCCACATTCAGTCTGTCCTTGGGGATCCTAAAGCCCCTGGAAAGCAGCTGACACTGCATGCAAGCTCCGGACGGCCTAGGGCTGTCACCTACCTGGCGTCCCGAGCATTCAGGCCGATGTCCTCATCCCTCCACCGCGGTGCTAGGACAGCATCCCGCCCCGAGGTGTCCCTTGTCCCTCTGGCCGGTGGCTTGGCTGCACGGCTGGAAAACCAGGGATGTCCAAACCAAGGCTGGTGGGTCTGTCCAGCCGGGCGCTGGGATCCCCGAGCCGAGCGAGGCCTCTCGGTATCCAGAGCTCCACCCGGAGCCGAGATCTCTCCGGCTGCGATCCCTGAGCTGTGCCTGCCTCCACAGGGACGGCCGCCTGCACGGAACGGAGGGGCTGCGAGCTGCAGCCGGACATCCCCGCACCGCCACAGAGCGACCCGCAGCGGGGATCTTCCCGCACCCCGACCCTGCCCGCGGGGTGCCCAGCGCTCCCCTCACCGCCCCTGCCATCCCTTCGCCTCCCTCCCGGCCCCATCCTTCTCATCCCTTTCTCCTCTCTCCCCTCACACCGTCCCTCTCTCCCTCCCCATCCCTTTC